>JAJMAK010000038.1:0-81718 GCA_030572615.1 Metschnikowia lachancei
TTTCACAAGCCCAACAATATACGAGAAGTTTGTCCTGAAACTCTTGAAATTCTAGAGTGTGGGTCAACACAAAGCTGTGCACATATCAACCAGCGCGTATGCCTGGTCACAACACCTCAGGTAGTGTATATAACGGTACGCCGTACCGTACGCTGTGTACGCCAGACACAATGCGTACCCGTACGAAACATCGTACATTGTGTACGACGTACAGTACGCCAAGCTGTACGGGTACGCTCGTACGCGCATTTTGGTCTTCACTGGTACTTACGGCCCCAACCATCACTGTAGTAAGACTGTACAATTACCATGCTGGGGGGATCATCTACAAATAGAATGATTTGCCCACCTTGTAATATAGAAAACCCTGTCTTCTTTTCAGTTTAGATGATGCTATCCTTATTTTAATACATACAATTTGGAGGTATAGAACTGACACTATTCTCGAATTTAAGATGTGCTGGTATACAGTATAGTTTTTGGTTATCTTTACAAGGGCCACGCGGACACACTGTATGCTCTGCAAGCGCAAATATGCTATGTAGTATGCGCTATGGACGCCGGACGGTTACACCGATTTGGGGTGGACCCGTAACCGAAATACCCGCGACACACGAGCTTCTTCATCTCCTTCCAATGGTCGGCCTTCTTTATAGAGGTAAATAAGTACTTTCCAAATTGCCAAATACGAAATAACAAAAGAACGATATAGTTTTTAACCACCCTTATGCCCGATTAACTTAATAGATAAAAAGTAGCTCTTATAATACTTAAAATGATATGCCCATCAGTTTTTAGGTTTTGATACCGGGCTATACGAACAAATGGGAGATTTGTCTGCACGTGATTGGTGCAACATAAGCGAGCCGCCTGACCAAAAGAATACAAACCTTCAGCCACATTTTTATCCATCCCATTTCTATATGTCGGTGTAGTACGCAAATCAACCCCTCATTTCTTCCTCGAAAGTATAAAATTCCCTTTTCAGAAATTACAAATATGGTATAAGGAATACTTTTTCATTGGCTCTTTCCGTTTCTTCTTCTTCTTCCTCCTCTTTTGTTTACATTTTTGTTATTTGATATGTACGTGTTTCTTGTTGGCGTAGTGTGATTCCTACATACCGTACCATGCGATTTGTTCCCAAATATTCGCGAAAGCGAAGGAATAAAGAAAAAAATTGCAAAAATTGCGTCGCTCGTATACTGGTTATGTATGGCATCGTATAAATAATCCGCGAACTCCGACTAGATAAGCACGACCCAGCCATCTTGCGAAGAGCAAATCAAAAGGTCAGGCAAAAAAAAAAAAACTTTACCACAGCATTCTCGGAAAGGACATCCGCCAAATTTGTTGCCTCTTGCCCATAAAAACCAATAAAAATGGATGTGAATTCTACGACGCCATTTTTTAACAATGCGGTGCTGGAACAGCCGTTTGTTCAGACATTACTTATACAAGCTGCGGGCACCTGGGCCCGCCTCACATGGTGGCAGATTTCGCTCACTTTGCTTGTGGGTATTTTGACATATGACCAGGTCAAGTACCAAATGAATAAGGGTACCATTGTTGGACCTAAATTCAAGGTTTGGCCGATCATTGGTCCGTTTTTGGAGAGTTTGGACCCAAAATTCGAAGAGTATTTGGGCAAATGGAACCTGGGCCCATTATCATGTGTTTCCATCTTCCATAAGTTCGTTGTCATCGCCAGTACCAGAGACCTTGCGAGAAAGATTTTCTCTTCGCCCAAATATGTCAAGCCATGTGTTGTAGATGTGGCCATCAAGATTCTTAGACCCACCAACTGGGTGTTCTTGGATGGAAAGGAACATGTCGACTACCGTAGATCTTTGAACGGTTTGTTTACCCAAAAGGCTTTGGAAATCTACCTCCCTGTTCTTGAAAAATATATGGATGTATATCTCGAGAAGTTCTGCCAGTACGACGGACCTCGTGAGTTTTTCCCCGAGTTTAGAGAATTAATGTGTGCGTTGTCATTGCGGACATTCTGCGGCAGCTTCATCTCCGAGGACCAAATTAAGCTTATTGCTGACAACTACTTCCGTATCACCGCCGCTTTGGAGCTTGTCAACTTCCCTATCATTATTCCATACACCAAGACCTGGTACGGTAAGAAGATCGCCGACGAGACCATGAAAATTTTCGAGGAGTGTGCTGCCAAGGCCAAGATCGCAATTAATGATGAAAACGCTGAGCCAACCTGTGTTATGGACGAGTGGATCTCCTTGATGAAACAAGCACGTGACTCCAAGGCCAGCGACTCCACTTCGAAGTCCTTGATCCGTGAATTCTCCAACAAGGAAATCTCTGAGGCCATTTTCACCTTCTTGTTTGCCTCTCAAGATGCCTCTTCTTCTTTGGCATGTTGGTTGTTCCAGATTGTCGCCGACAGACCAGACGTTGTTGCTAAAATTAGAACCGAACAATTGGCCCTCAGAAATAACAAACCTAATGAGCCATTGACCCTCGACCTCATCCAACAGATGAAGTACACTAATAGCGTGGTCATGGAGTCTTTGCGTTACCGTCCTCCAGTCTTGATGGTGCCATACGTTGTCAAGCAACCATTCCCTGTGACCGAGGACTACACGGCGCCAAAGGGATCCATGATTATCCCCACTTTGTACCCTGCATTACACGACCCCGAAGTTTACCCTGACCCAGACAACTTTGTTCCAGAACGTTGGGAGAACCCTTCGGGTGACATGACGAAACGAAGCTGGTTGGTGTTTGGATCTGGACCACACGTTTGTTTGGGCCAACAATACGTTATGATGTTGTTTACTGGTATGTTGGGTAAGTTCGTGATGAACTCCGACATGAACCACCACGTTACGCCGATATCCGAGGAGATCAAGGTGTTTGCCACGATTTTCCCTAAGGACGACTTGATTTTGGAGTTCAACAGAAGAGACCCTTTGGCCGTGACTGTATAAAGCACGGTATTTTCTCTAGATAGATAAGATAATTTATAATATGAAAGTTTTAACTGAACAGAGAATCAGCAGGAGGATACCGAAACTTAAAAACCATATGTCTTACTGCCCCGAAAACGAAAGACCCACCAGGCCCTGTCAGGTTCTTAAACCTCTGAGTTTATTATTACAAAGTTTTTATTGATATACGTTTACTTAAATTACGAACACGTTTAAGCGTCGTAAGTAGAAGCAGAGATGTTACCACCTCTACCGGTCCAGTTGACGTGGATCCAGTCACCCTTGACGAAATCGTTCTCCTTACCTGGCAAAACCTTGAAGGTGTGAGCACCGAAGTAGTCTCTTTGAGCTTGCAACAAGTTGGCTGGCAATTGAGCAGATCTGTAACCGTCGTAGAAAGACAAGGCGGTGGTGAAAGCTGGAACTGGGACACCGAACTCGATGGCCTTAGCAATAGAAGATCTCCAACCTTGTTGAGCCTTGGTAACAGCCTCTTGGAAGAATGGGTGGAACAACAAGTTCTCCAAGTCTGGCTTCTCTCTGTAAGCAGCGGTGATCTCACCCAAGAAAACGGACTTAATGATACATCCACCTCTCCACATCAAAGCGATGGCTGCGTTGTTCAACTTCCAGCCGTACTCCTTGGCAGCTTCTCTGATCAACATGAAACCTTGAGCGTAAGAGATAATCTTGGATGCGTACAAAGCTTGCTCCAAGTCGTCAATGAACTTTTGCTTGTCGGTGATTGGAGACTCACCCTCGACGGTTGGGCCGGTCAAGACAGCGGAAGCTCTCTCTCTCTCACCCTTGATAGCAGACAAACATCTGGAGAAGACAGCCTCACCAATCAAGGTGACTGGCATACCCAAGTCCAAGGCGTTGATAGCAGTCCACTTACCGGTACCCTTTTGACCAGCAGTGTCCAAGATCTTCTCAACCAATGGGGTGCCATCGGTTGGGTCGTTGAAGTACATGATGTCTCTGGTGATCTCAATCAAGAAAGAGTCCAAGACACCAGTGTTCCACTTGGCGAAAACGTCACCGATCTCCTTGTTGGAAAACTTACCAACTCTCTTCATCAAGTCGTAGGCCTCGCAAATCAATTGCATATCACCGTACTCGATACCGTTGTGGACCATCTTAACGTAGTGACCGGAACCAGCGTCACCGACCCAGTCACAACATGCCTCACCGTCAGTCTTGGCAGCAATACCTTGGAAGATGTCCTTGATGTGAGGCCAAGCGTCTGGGTGACCACCAGGCATCAAAGAAGGACCGTGACGGGCACCCTCTTCACCACCGGAAACACCAGAACCAACGAACAAGATTCCCTTCTCCTTCAAGTCCTCGTAACGACGGTTAGAGTCTGGGAAGTGGGAGTTACCACCGTCAATGATGATGTCACCCTTCTCCAAGTGAGGTAACAATTGCTCAATGAAAGCATCGACTGGCTTACCGGCCTTGACCAAAAGAATGATTCTTCTTGGTCTCTTCAAGTTAGCGACAAGCTCCTCAATAGAGTGGGCACCAATGATGGACTTACCCTTAGCCTCATTGTCCAAGAACTCGTCGACCTTAGCGACAGTTCTGTTGTAAGCAACGACAGTGAAGCCCTTGTCAGCAGCGTTCAAAATCAAGTTTTGACCCATGACGGCCAAACCGATCAAACCAATATCACCACTGCAGTTGTTAGTAAGGTGTTTCTGGATTGCCAACAATCTTTGGGTGGGCCGCATGTTTAGAATCTTGTCGGGTTTCTTTCAATTACCGAGTCTGTTCGATGTTTGGGTCAATTGTAACGATACAGCGAAGGGACCATCAACGACAAAACAAAATCCGGGATTGCGTCGACGTAAAGGAAAAATTATGTCATTGAGCGTGACCCAAATTTAAGTTATAATCGAGTGGGTGGGACAGACCCCGGAGCTGGCAGACCGGTATGATCCCGAGATCCCGAGGCCCGAAAGTCACCACTTGATTGCGGAGCAACGGAAGTTTTTTAGAGCCAACGTCGTTGCTGTTTATAAAATTCGTTTTGCTTGTCTGGTCACCCGGCCCAACAAATAAGGCAGTTCATGCGTGTGATCTTCGATACTATTACATACGTTGGAGTAGTAGACATATTTGTAAATGAAGAAAATTCGTTATGAAGAAAAAGAAGAGAAATTTACAAGCAAGGTTACGTGGGGCCGGGAAACGTCAGTCCTTATATATTACGCAGGACGGTGAGGTGAGGTGAGAGGTTGTGCTCCGATCGCAAGATCGCACTGTTCTGGCGCACAAAAGTCCGAGGGAGCGTGGGCATTTTTTTTTTTTTTTTAGTTTTTTGGTGGGTTTTTTGGTAGCCGGAGGCCCCGGAAGTCACATTTGTCGACCATTTGTCACCACATGCCTTACTAAGCAAGCGAGGCCCGAACCCCGGTCGACTCCGTAAACGAAAAACCGGAGAGTAAATCAAGAGAGATTTGTTGAAAAATAATAGGTTTTATATTAAATTCCATGGGACTGTTTACAGTTTTTAATGTCTCTCAATGAAGGAAATGGTAGGGTACTATTACTGAAAGGAAAATAAAAGTTAAAAAGAAAAATAATATGGAGAAATCGTGGAGAAGTATTTCGCATATGTAAGGATGCACTCGGATATTTTTTGTTGATAACGTCTTGGGGCCTAGACCCGCGTGGTTGTGCTTAGCAGATTAGAAGAGACACAGTCAATGACACTAAGGAACATGAATGGTTAAATCGGGGCCTTTTTTTATTTCTCTGTTGTATAATATTTTAACCCCTAAAACATACAACACATGAAAAATGTTTACAATAACTGCAGTTATTTGAGTCAGAGATGTTGTTTCAGGACCCTGCAACTGGCCCGTTGAAAGAGATTAGAAGTAGACAGTAAATGAAACCAAAAAAGTTTAAGAACATAGGGAATTTTCGGCAATTAAAAAGATGAAAATATTGGAATTAATTGACAGGGTATAAAACGCACGGTACTGCTCAATTTTTTGCAGCCCTATCCCCAATTCAGATCGTGCTCCGTTTGGATGTTGAGGCAACTCGTTGTTGGGTCCTGTGTGAGTGCTCGGTGATCACTCGCTTGCGGCCCCAGACTAATTATATTTTCTGTTGTGTTCCATTGCGCGGGCCCATACAAAATTCCAGATTACACTAAGATCAAGTTGCCCAAATCCTGTAATGCTAAGAACGCTCTATGAACATGGTAATATTAGACGGTGGCAAGGAGTGACCTTGATTTGATACAGTCGGGTCTAAATCCGGCGACAGAAATAACAAGGCTCATGTTGTTTTGTTTTATTTTCCGTTTTGCTGACATATTCTAAATCGACTATCTATTTTTTCTTCTTGTTTCTATTTCATTTATTTTCGCTGGTGCTCACGATTGCTCTCGCTCTCGTAATCTTTCTTGCTGTCTAATTAAGAGAACGCGGGACGGTTAAGCAGCAACCATATTAGATGAAGCAAACCATTGCGATAATGAATCGCTTAACCAGAGAAAATTACAAATCAACCACATTTAGTCATTCTAGAACTATATAAGGACACACCAAGGATCAAGGATGAAGCGGTTCTGTTTAGTATTTTCTTGCAGTCTTCGGAATGGATTCCAAGATATGCGCACCGTCACCGGCAATCATGATTTATAAGCCGTCCGTTTAGAGAGACTAGTAAAATCGGCAACTAAAAATACATGTGTTATTCTTTTAACTTTCTTGCTTTGTATCTCCTAGAGAATACCGCGTGAAATCAATAGAAAAAATTCCGATTATTCATTGGTGGAAAAAAATTTGTGTTAAATATCACAAGGTTGTTTACTGAAATAAACCTCCATTTACAATAAGTTTACAATTATCAATGCTCAATACACCCCAACAAATTTGAAAACTGAGTAAGAATGCACCAAAAGGACAAACTAACAACAAATTAGCTCTCTTTTATCACCTATGTAACAGAATTTAATATTTGTGGAACAAAATCAAACAAGGAAACAGACCTTTTGAATTAGCTGATTTAATGAGGGCGTTGCTTCCTGGCGGTATTTCAAATCTGTTATCACACCCGTACACCCACGTGACTTGACGCGAGCGCGCACCGGCGCATGGTTACAGCATATCTCCGCCACCACCTGCAGGCTATGCAGCTTCGGGCTTTGCTCCTGGTCACGTGGTATTGTCTGATTTTGCAACTTTATCAAAGCATCTGAATTTAGCTTTTTCGTCCTTCTACAAACCACTACCCCAGGAATATTTTTTATTTATCCCTCTTTTAGAAATGCCTATTCCAGCCCCACACGGAGGTCTCTTGCAAGACCTCGTTATCAGAGATGCAGGAATCAAACAAGAATTGTTGGCTGAAGTCGCCAACTCTAACTTGACTGTGGCCAAGTTGACCGAAAGACAACTTTGTGATTTGGAGTTGATCTTGAACGGAGGCTTTTCCCCATTGACCGGCTTCTTGAACGAGGAGGACTACAACTCTGTGGTCGAGGATATGCGTTTGTCCTCTGTCAAGGACCAACAATCTGGGAAAGGATTGTTATGGTCGATTCCAATCACTTTTGATGTTTCTGCCGACTTTGCCAAGTCAGTTTCTGTTGGTCAAAGAATCGTCTTGCAAGACTTGAGAGATGACAAGCCATTAGCTATTTTGACTGTTGAGTCCGTTTACAAGCCTAACAAGGAGATTGAGGCTAAGAAGGTATTCAGAGGTGACCCTGAGCACCCAGCCGTCAAGTACTTGAACGATATTGCTGGTGAATACTACATTGGAGGCTCGATCCAAGGTTTGGACTACCCTACGCACTACGACTATGTGCCTCTTAGAAAGACGCCTACCGAATTGAGAAAGGAGTTCCAAAACTTGGGCTGGGACCAGCAAAAGATCGTCGCTTTCCAGACCAGAAACCCTATGCACAGAGCCCACAGAGAATTGACCGTCAGAGCCGCCCAGGACCTTGGCGCAGATGGACATATCCTCGTGCACCCTGTTGTCGGTTTAACCAAGCCTGGTGACATTGACCACCACACCAGAGTTAAGGTTTACCAGCAAATCTTGAAGAAATACCCCGAGGGCTTGGCCACTATCTCGCTCTTGCCATTGGCCATGAGAATGGGCGGTGACCGTGAGGCTTTGTGGCACGCTTTAATCCGTATGAACTACGGTGTGGACCACTTCATTGTGGGTAGAGACCATGCTGGTCCAGGTAAGAACTCCGCAGGTGTTGACTTTTACGGTCCATACGATGCACAGGAGTTGTTGGCACTGGTTGAGACCGAATTGTCAACCAAAATCAAGATTGTTCCCTTCAGAATGGTCACCTACTTGCCTGATGAGGACAGATACGCTCCTATTGACACCATCGACTTGAGCAAGGTTAAGACCGCAAACATTTCCGGTACCGAGTTGAGACAGCGCTTGAGAAACGGTACTGAGATTCCTGAGTGGTTCTCGTACCCCGAGGTGGTCAAGATCTTGAGAGAAAGCTACCCTCCACGCTACCAGCAAGGTTTCGCGGTGGCGATTGACGCTGCTGGCTACAAGGACTACAGCGAGCACTTTGCTTTTGCCTTGCAATCTGTGTTGAACCAATTTGCTGGTGGCAGACGTATCACAAAGTTGGATGATTTTGACAACAAGTTTGTCATCAACGAGTTGGTCCAGGCCGGCTCCGGTGTTATCTTGACGCCTAAGTCTGACCTTGCCTCGATCATCAAGGCCGTGGGTGAGGACAATGCTTTGGTTGTTACGCCTGAGGCTTCCGACAAGCCTAACTATTTCCAATTGAGCGGAGACAACGTGTCTGGATTGTTGGACCAAATTGTTGGCTACTTGAAGGAGCAAGGCTTCTACGCATAGATTCATTATATGTACATTACAGGATAATAGATAGAACGAATTTTGAATGGCGTCACGTCACTTAATTGGTGACTTTTAGAAAGGTTAAAATGAGCAGATCAAGTGTTTGAAGAGTAACGTAATATTAATGAATAATGAATCATATATTTCAGCTGAAGACCAATATCAGGTTTGTATGGGGTAAGGAATTTGATCTGGTTTAATTCAATTGCATGAAGTTGAGATCATGATCCAGTGATGGGGGTTTTGACAAGGATGACAGTATCATGAAAACAAATTTTCAGGCAATCTGAGCTAAAGAGAAGATACGCTAAAGTTTAGAATATGATAGGAAAAAGTTAAGCAGAGGAAGTTATAGTTGACTGAACTTCGTTCGATAAGAAGAGTATAGTCTTGGAATTCCTTGAACGAATCGTGGGGAGCGTTAGTAACTGCAAAACAGAGGCTCTCTAACACCCATGACCTCTCGTCGGAAAGTCAAGAGCAAAAACTAAAAAAAAAAAAAAATTAATTAGTTCGTTACCTTGAATCTTTTAGTTGTGAAAGATAATTTCATTAAAATTTTGTGGTAAATCTGAGAATATCCTGAAAATACGTGAGACAGAGCATAACACTCTGAGCTGTAATGTGCTCTTACGAAGTGCCATGCTATAAAAGAGGATTCAAACATAAAGAGATCGACAGATCACTGAAAGATTTGAACAACATTTTGTATAGTAATCAATTTCTAAATTTCTTATACTTGCGTTGTCCAGACTATCATATATCAATCCACCCATGTAATAAAACTATCAAGTAGAATTTTGGGCTAAAAGTCGCCGTTTAGTAACAGTGTGGCTTGGGGAGACTAAATTGTGCTAACATTTACTAAAAAACATAATAATGATCTCTATGTCAATATTTATACCTAGTACTAGTAAAACATAAAAGTAATCTAGAACCGACTCCTTACTAATTCGTACAACACTGGTTATATAAGTAACAAGAGGTCGTCTTTTCCAGAGGAAACAATAACCTTTCTTGCCAGATAATGTACTCCTGTATCTACAATAGCGAAGAAGTAAATTACAGATTTGTATCTGAGTTAGCATAAGACTGATAACACTGAGGAGGTGAATTTTTAAATCACTAAAAAAAAAAAAAGAAAAATACAAGAGCTTTAAATCCGGAGATGCACCTCTTGAGAACTATTAGGTACCTTTCTTCAGAGATAAGCCCCTTATGGGGGTTGCTCCCAAATGACACCAGGAATGCAATGTGTCAAACCTTCAAGAGTCTTGAAAAATATAATGAACTAAATGGACTAACAAAAATGACGGAAAGGTGTATAACAACTGTGTTGGAATACATACCCAAATTTAAACACGTTTGCGTATCGTTGTAACCACGAGTTCATCATGAAAATCGTAATAACCACGCTTGTTTTATCAGCTGCATACTGTACTGTACCTCCACTGGTTATCGTAGTGTGGAGTATAACCGCTCCCGAACAAAAAAAAAAAAAAGTATGTTACCGATACGCGAGCATACATAAGAGAGGCAAATCACACACCCTTCCCCCACAGTGCGTTGTTCCTCATCTCACCATAACCTTATCTCTCAACTAGAAAACCTATGGCGATAAAAAGAAACACACACTTTGCTAGAAAAAGACAGACATAAAGATTACAGAAAGTAACTTAAAGATACCAGAAAAAAAGACAACATAAAAAAACATTACATACGAACCTCCATATACATGATTGTGTTGGTCTGTGGTGTGGTGACAGTGGCCATACTAGCTCTCGTCTTTATTTCGTGGTTGGCGTTCTGGGTGGCAGGTTCTGCTCATGACAGAGAAGAAACCCGGCCTCTTCTCCACGATGTGTTTCGGTCCGGGGATATTGACCATGCGTTTCTTAATGACGAAGAATCTCTCGTGGCGTTGGCTGATGAACACGAATTTTCAACACTTTCCCCTGAAGAGCAACGGTCTTATCTTCGTGGAGAGGAGTTCCTGAAGAATTACCCGCCAGATCCTGGACACGTGCGGGGAAAGTCGTTCACCCGTGAGGCGGACCTTGTGATCAAAGACTGCGGCATAAATGCGTTTGAGTTTGAACAAGAACCCGACATTCTCACCGCTCGCTTTGTAGTAGAGGACCGTACGGAGATCAGCTTCACCCATAACGACGCGTCCTACCTGACGGCCACTGCTGTGCTGCGGTATGCGCTCCCGACAAAAAATAGGAGCGCAGATACTGTCTATTTTGAAGTCAAGGTGTTTGAATATGCCGAAGATGTTCCAAACGCACATTTTGCCATAGGACTAGTGACCAAACCCTACCCGCTGTCTTTCCGGCTTCCAGGTTATAATAATTTCTCTATGGCGTACGAATCCACCGGTAACCTAAAGATCAACAAGCCGTTTCCCACTCCTTTACAGCAACATCGGGGCGATAACAGTCTATATAATGCCCTTGTACTTCCGCCCCTCAAGCAGTCCGACGTAGTGGGGTTCGGATACGTTGTTTCTTCAGGCACATACTTCATCACGCGAAACGGTAAGAAAATCATGGACGTCATGAAGGGCTGCTACTTGGACCTTTATCCAGCAGTGGGATGTTTCTCCACCAACGCCAAGTTCCAGGTCAATGTCGGCCAGATGGGGTTTGTGTGGATCGAGGCCAATGTTCGGAAGTACGGCTTTTTCTCCGCCAGCGATAAACGGTTTGCTGGCCAGCGCGGCTTGGCGTCTTTACCTGAGTACGGTAATGCGCTGTCGCTCAACGATAAGCTTCTAGACAAGGGCGACGAGCTTCCGCCTGAATACCCGACGGATGAGCTTGATTTTTTTGGCCGCAAAATTAGGGTAGGATCTTCATCCCAATTCCACGGCAAGAAACTCAACGAGGACTCGGCCTTCGAGGTCAAGGACTGAACATGATACCTACGATTTACTACTTTGCTTCTCTTCTTGTTTTTCTCTAATTGTCATTTTTCCAGGGCTGGCGAGGGACTTTTTTTCTGGGATCAAGCATTTTCATTGGTTTGAAGGTCACGTTTTCGTGTTTGGCTCTATGCACGGTTTTCCTTTCCTTTCCTTTTGTTTTCCATGCGGTGTTTGCCATTGTTGACACTGCGATTTGGAACTTCCCTGGCTTTTTGGGGAAACTTATTTTAGGGGGGGGTTGTTTTCTTAATGGAATGATGCTAATCATCAACAGATTGATGTGTTTTCGGGGAAGCGTGACAGTGATCATACTGGCTCGGGCATAAGTACAGGCACCTTCATTCCAAGTAAGAGAATGAAAACAAATACATTGACCGAGCCTCACCTTATGCTGAGCTGCATAATTGAGGTTGAAATTCAAGCTGAGTCTAGCTTTAATTTGACTACGGATATTGGTCCACGGCTCAGAGCGCTTGTTGTGTTGGCTTATGGAATCAAGGATTTTAAATTCTTTTTCAGTTTCCGGAGTTTTCAGCTCAACTCTAGGTTCAAACGAATCTCAAGATCTGAGACCTTAGCAGCAAATACGAGCTAGAGCATGGGCTCAATCCTGAGATTCATGCGCGGATATTTTAACATTTAGCCTGAATCTGGACCGTGCATAATCTTCATGACATGCACTTTGTCCAGCATTAGGTGTGGGTTTGTCGCGTGGGGGCATGGCCATTGGGGCATGGGGGACTGGGGGACATGGGAATATATGTACATACGCACGCGTGGACTTGTATTTTGTGACCATTCTTTTGAATATCCCAATTGCTATACAAACAAACACGAACCATCAATGGCTACTGATAATAATGTTTCAACCACAGACGAGAAAATCATCTTGCCAACTGTGCAGCCTTTCCCGGATGCACCGCCAGAAAGTCCACCCATGAAATTACAAGAGTTTGTTTTTGCGAGCAGAAACAAAGATCTTAAGGCATTTGCAACCGAGAATTCTAGGGAAATGTTTAAGAAATACAACAAGCTCGGCCGGACCCATCCAGACTTTGTTCACGCGAAAAAAGATCAGAATGCGGCTAAAGGATTACCCTTGTTGCTCAGTAGAAGGTCCATGCGCATTGGTTTGGGTGAAACCACTTTCTTGAAGCTCTTTGAGTGTGTACCATCACCCCAGGCTCGCGGCAGACTTTACGATAAGGTCGATAACAGGCATATTGGCGAAGTGCTTCGACGGAAGTTCATGCGGTACTGTAGGTACAGACTCCAGATCAAAGGCGTCGAAATTGTTATTATTGCACATAGCAGGATTCCGATTGTGGACTTGAAGATCAATGATGAACGATTCCGGTTCGTGAAAACTGCACCTCCGGTGTCCAAGCCAGAACAATTTTTGTACGATCTTTATCTCTTGCTGCCTGAACAGACAAGTCTTGTTGATGATATGGACTCCACCTTGAGGGTTAAGGAGGAAAACCCTCTACTTGGAGGAAAGTTTCAGCATATTTTTCCTATCCCGTGGTCACGCCATGACCGACCCACGTATACATCTCCACATAAATATGGGACATTTAAATACGATAAGTCCAGGGAGATGTTTACCCGGACGAGGAAGTGCTCGGCCTTATCCATTTATACCTCTGGCAAAGGCGACCCGGATTCTAACAATGCTGTTGAGTTGAGATCGCTTATTCTTGTGGCTGCGACGCTTATTCTCCAGAGTGTCGAGGTCGACTTGGAGGCAGCCAGACGCAGTCGTACACAACCGTCGAGCAGTTTCACACCAATACCAATGCACATTTAAGCACTACCGAATTGATGGATTTTTTTGTTTTGCAAAAGTACTTTGCTAATTCTGTTTTTGATATGGCTTTTCCTATATTTGTTTTCCCTGTATCCGTATCGTTGCAACTCTTTTGTTGTCAAAAGATTGCTTATATCTATTATTTGGTGCTGTCATAGGTGAGAATTTATATATAAAAAAAGCAATTCAGGGACGTGAAACAACTATCATTTGAATACTACATGTTTTTGAAAGACAAAGAGAAAGAAACCCCATCAAGCGGGACATAGTGTGATTTTCATGGCTTCGTTCATGTTCCACTTACTTTCTACTTCGAGAACAAAACTGTCTGAGCAACCAAGACTGGCTAGCAACTTCCCGTGCGGCTCACATGCATAATGGCTGCGCTCTTTTGGGACGCGCACACCCAGAGCCTGATCAAGCGTATTTGCCAGATCTGGTGCCATTTTAGTAGGAGGTTAGACATCTGTTTCATTGACAAAACATTCCAAACCTTGAAGAAATGACCGCTTACTCATACCCTAGCGTAGTGGTTTTTGACCTTGACTATACATTGTGGCCTTTCTGGTGTGACTACCACGTTGACCCACCATTCTCTAAAGTCACAGATTCACAACTCAAAGACTCATCTGGTTATAAGGTCGCCCTTTGTCCCGATGTGGAGTCGATCATCAAAGAACTTGTGGAGAACAATGTGACCATCATCAGTGCCAGTAGAACGCCAACGCCAAACATTGCCAAGAAGATTTTATCGATGCTCAAAATCGACGGCAAACCTATGATCCAGTACTTTGACTCGTTGCAATGGGGTGAAGGTTCTAAAATTAGACATATTACGAGGGCCGTGGAAGAACTTGGGCTTGAGAAGGAGTTGAAGGCTCGTAGCATGATCTTGTTTGACGACGAGTCGAGAAACAAGGATGTCGAGTCAATCGGATGTCACTTTGCCTTCATCGAGGACTACAAAAGAGGCTTGACGAGACCGATTTTTGAGAGTGCATTGAGAAAGTGGACCGCAGAGCAGAAATAGAGATATAGAGGGAAACGAAGGCCCAATAAGCAAAATAAGCACGGATTCAATAAAGCTATAAGATTTAGTATACAAGTTATATATTAGTGATGTATTTGACAAGCAAGAGCACGCGTAGCACGAGATAGCGCAAGGTGAGCACTAAATTAAGATTGGCATTAAAGAGCCTGTTGTATTGACTTAACAATGGATACAAGCTCATCATGGCTAGCACTGGGAGGAGGACTGACTTCTTTCTATGGTGGTTAGTATTCTTACAGAGATAAAGACAATGATAAGTGTGAAATGACGAACCAACCCCTGGATACTATGGGGTAGTTTCGAAGCTGAGCATTATTTAAAATGTTTCAAACAAATATCATTGTGAAAAAAAAAAAAGAAAAACAGAAAAGGAATACTTACTTCTGTCAAGTAGCTCTTTAAGGTCGTATCAGACCATTTAGAAGGGTCAGCGGGTATCTTGTTTTCCAAAATAAGAGATTCAGTCAATTCTTCAGGTGGGGTGACATCATCTTCGTTTAGTTGCACGACTTCATTTCCGTCTTCTTCCCCGGAAGTTTCGTCAGAGAAACGAGAAAGAATCGATGCCTTCAAATGAGGGAAGGTTTTAAAAAGCAAGAAGCCCGCGCCGAGAACAAGAGCACCAGTAGCTGCGGTGGATAATCTGAACTTGTTTTTTCTGAGTTGGAGAGACATGTTGTCGTTTTTGTGTTTGTTTTGTAATACGGGAAGATTTCCTTTTGTAGTTTGGAAAATCACCCGAGGAGCTAGTGAAGGCCAGGCTAGAAAAGCGAAGCGGGTGTGCATGTAGCGCAAATCAATTTCACAGATGGATGAATGAAATAAAGTCCGATGAAAGAAGGGCGATAAACTGCAGTATGTATGTTTTAGTTTGAGGGCTGATTTTAGAAATACAGGTCACCTACCCCGCCATAATTGACAATTTATCTGGCATTTTTTTACACTGCTTTTGTAACTTGTCGTCATTTCAGATTCAGGTGAAGAGTCACTATCTGAGATAAGAAAAAGTGCCTCATATCACGTGGGCACAAGGTCGCACGCAACCGCACGCGACTTGTTCGTGCCCTCTTGCAATTTTGCAGCAACCTCAAAATGACTGGTACACGGGTCCTGGTACTTTGACAACACATTGTCATTGAAGAAGTGGGGACTGTAAAGACAAGGCTCGTCTCTTTGATATCCTTGTTTGTCATTCTGCCACTTGGTGTTGTAACCGGTACGATTTCCCACAAAGTAGTTCTTCTGCCGGAATGAATGATGGAGTATAGCAGCATTGATTGGTTTCAACTTGGTCAAATAAATTTTGATGTCTCATTGAAGGAGGTGATCCTCAAAGTGTCCCTCCATTTAAGAATCAGATCACTGTTATGTTAGTTTACGAATAATCGTACTGATTAGTATTGAAATTGTTCCGGGGAGAGCTTGGCCTGTTATGGCTTGCCAAGATAACACTGTCTTTTCCGTTCACTTTCACCTAATTTCCTTTTATTTTCAGTTATTATCCTTTAGTAGAAACCTTAATCAACTGAAGCTCAAATTCACTTGGTTGCGCACTGATATTAGATTTCATGATATAAATGAGTAACATTTAGACGTTAGTGCACAGTGGACCGAGGCCAGACCATTAGTGTTTTTGTCTGAAAACCATAGACGTTACACGGCTTGGCTTTACCGGACCGTCGCGCTACCGCCACACATATTTAGCAACAAAGAAATCCGAAAATGAATCACAACTTTCAGAACCCAAAAAAGCAGGTACAAAAATATGCTCGACTTTCTTCGCCGATAGGGTTTCCTTCACCCCCTTCCTTTCCTGCTTAGACCTTTTCACGACTTGTTCTATGATTATCCCTTGGAGGAAGCTGCCCTTTTCAGTTTTCGCAGCTCACCTTTTTAACAATGGGGGGCCTGTCCGCACTGACCCCCACATATTAGATTGCCACGCTAAATGGGCTTATACACCGGAAAGGGAGCATAACCCCACCACCGCCGCACCTGCCTGGTCTTATCATGTTTCACGCACAAGTCATTCCCTGCAATAACTAGCACATCCCCTGGAAAGAAGAAACCACTCAAAACAGCAACCAGAAGGAAAGCCGAATAAAAAAAAAAACATACAAAAGTACCCTTAACAAAAAGAAAAAAACCCCCATAAGAAAATTCAAGGAAAAGAACCACTTTGAAATGAGCAGCGACACTATTTTAATTCAAGTCACGTCTTTCGATGGTACAAATCGCCCTCATCATCCACACCACCCGCCACACCCCGCTTCAGAAGAGTTCGTGTCGCTGATGGCCCGCTCTCAAATTCATACGATTGCGTCCAAAGTCGACCTTGCGGCACAAGTTTTGCGTGGCACTCGGTTTCGAAATGTCAAACCAGACGACCTTATGTTTGAACGGAGGTCTAAGAAGCATAAAGGTTATGTTCCTTTGGAAACCGAAGCCGATTTCAAGGAGTTTCTCCGCAGTTTGAAGGTGAAGAACACGATGAAGCTTGTTGTGCGTGTTAAAAATGGGACAGGGAAACTGCCTGGTGTAGTCCCAGGCTGTAACCAGGGTGCTTCGTCTGGCGCAATTCCAGAGCCCCTGGCTGGGCCACTGGCAGGTGCCGAGGCGGTGGAACAGTTTCGCCGTTTGGTAAGTGAGTTCCAGAAATCTGAGATTTATGACTTCATGAAGTCTTTCTCCAGTTTATACACCCAAGCCATGGCGCCTGTTGAAGGGGTTGAAAATATTGATACATCAACAAACACGCTGCAGGAAATGGAAAGACAGCGGGAAGAGAAAGAAAGGACTGTGAAGGAAGCAGAGCGCGAGTCATTGGAAGCAAAGCTTTTGGCCGACGCAGAACGTGCTGCCAAAGAGAAGGCGGAAATGCACCCGGGTACCACACACAACGGCATTGTGTGTGATTTGTGTGACACTAACGATGACAGTAGTTACGTCACTGGCTGGAGATATAAGTGCTTGGTCTGCGACGACTTTGACCTTTGCTCAAAGTGCTATACACTTAATGAAAACTTAGGAGCACATTCGTCGCAACATGCTATGGTGGCGATTGAGGATTCGCAAAGCTTCCGCCAGTTCCTTAAGTCTGGTGGACACGCAGTTCCCGTCTTGCGTCACAACGTTACTAGGAGGCCATTTTTGGAGGGTAACCGTTCTCAACCGGTCGCTAGTGACACCTCAAACATTGAGACCGACAAGAAGGCCAAGGAAGATGCTCAAATCATGGCAGACGCAGCGAGAAAATACCACGAGCTCACGGAGTTGGTTGAGGGTGATGCTGAAGCCAAGTTCGAGAATTTGAAAGCGCTTGTCTTGAAGGCACAGGAGTCTAGAACGGAACCCGAGCAAGATTCTGTAATGGAAGAAGCGCTTGCGGAAAAGGAAACTGAAGACTTCCAGGAAACAGAATTATATGAGGATGTGACTGTGAACGAAATGGCCATTGACTCGACCGAGACTTTGTTGGCTGAATTGGCAGTGGTGCCAAAGGGAAAGTCTTTGTCTCAAGTTCTCATTTCGAACAAGAGCTCCAAAACCATTGATTGCGATGGTTTAACTTTGGCTGTTGTTAATTGTTTCGACATGACTGTGGCATCCATTCCAATCGAAAAAAGGTTGGGTATTGCGCCAAACAGAACATCCAAGTTCAATGTTACAGTAAGCACCACCCATTTTAAGTACCCATTCAAGATTGTCTTGAACTCGGCAAAGTTCTCGGGTGAGTGTCTGCTCAGTTTGAAAAACATGAGTGGACAAGTGTCGTTGGTGCATAAATTAACCGAAGAGAGAGGCGGTTCTTTGGCAATCGAGAAAGGCTTAAGTGAGCATTCTCAAATGGAAGATATCACTCATCACGAGTCTTGTTCGAGCACACCATCTTTTGCCACGGCCTCAGTTCATTCTATCCTCTTGCCAACTTTGCCTAAAGAGGTCCAGTCGGTGGTTGCAGCTGATTGGCAACAAGAGACTATCAACAGAGATGTCCCGATGTCTGAAGATGAAGACGAAGAAGCAGACAACGATGACTATGACTTGATTAGTGTCACCGAGGCTGAGGACTTGGATTCAGACTACGAGATCTTAGCCGAGGGTAATGCCTTCGAGTAAGGTATGTGGCCGATTAAGATGGTATCTGGTGTGTGTCTTAGTTGGGGTGATTTTTTTTTTGAGATCCATTCTTTTGCCCACTAATTATGCTGTTGAAGATCCCCTATTAACCTCGAGGAGATCCTATAACATACCATTATTTTTGTTTTGACCTCAATCTTTTTTTAATTCTCTTGAAGCTTAGTTATTCAAATATTTAATGTATTGTCCTGCAAATCCGGGTGGTGTGCATGCAACTGCTCGCGAGCACATCAAATGGACCAAGCTGTGACGTTAGTGCTAGTGAGTGCATCACGATAAAGCCTCAACAGCCGAACATCCATACCCAAAATGGCGAATTTCAAAGAGTCCGCTCCAGAGAGCGAAGGTATGTGGAATATTTAGATGAAGATTTCGTATCTTTCGAAACCATGCAGATTGCTTACTAAGGTTTAGAACAAAAATTTAAAATCAAGTGCCAGGAATTGCGTAAACGAATTGCCGAGGTTGAGGAAAGCAACGAAATCTCTACACTTGCATTATCACGGACAAGGACATCTATCAGAAGGCTTCGGCTTGAGTATGCAGTTCTTTTGGAGCGTCTTGAGTCCCAAGTAGTCCGTCTTTCACAGGAGGAAAATGGCGGAAATGCCGAGGCCATGCCCCATCCCAATATTCCGCTTTTGGTCGATGACAATTTGAGCTTCAAGGCAGCAAAACCCAAGGGAACAAAGGCTAGAAGAGGTAGGGGTGGTGTTATGTCTGCCGCGGCGTTGCGGAAGGCTGCGCGTGACCCCAATTTGCCCAAACGTCCGACTAATGCCTACTTGATGTTTTGTGACAGGGAGAAGGATAAGGTGCGTGCAGAACTCGAGAAAGAGAACCCAGGAAAGCCTGTGACAGAGCTTACACGTGTGTTGACGGATCTCTGGAAGGGTTTGGATGATACCGCGAAGATTCCGTACTTAAAGCTCTATGAGGAAGACCGTGAACGATACCATCGGGAGATGGTGATCTATAATAAACGAAAACACGATGATGCCAACTCCAAAAGCAAGCCTTCGATAAAAATTAAGCTTGGCGTGGCTCATTTGGACCCTGTTTCTCAGGAGGATCCCGAGACGCCGTCAGAAACCCCAGATGATGTGAATGAGGAAGAGGATGCGGAAGAAATCGAAGAGAACGGACAGAATGGCGAAAATGGAGATGTTGACGACGAAGGAGAAGGAGAAGGAGAAGTAGATGATGAGGATTTGGATTTGGAGGATGAGGAGGGGGAGGCGGAGAATGAAGAAAACGATGAAGATGCTTCGTCAGCAGCGCCGCGCGGATTAAAGAGGGAGAATAGTATGGAATCCCTACCGGAAACCGGGGCTGGTGATGATATCGGCAGTGAGAAAAGACGAAAGGCATAGGGGCACTTCAGAAACACGTGCAAATGGCATGTAAAGCGGCACGGAAAAAGGTTTGGGGCTGTTACCGTTGTTTGACTTCCGAGTCAAATGCTACACGATTATCACGTTACTTTTAAGACTAACAGCAAAAGCAAAAACAAACGCAATGACCAGGCTGCAAATCTCAAGGTCTTCAAGAAGCCGAAAGCAAAAACTAACAAGGGGAGACGTAAATGTTTCTCCGTATAATTTCACTATTATATTCCCGTTTACCCTTCACAAAGTTTCTTACAAGAATACACATTTCTCTCGTTATTATACTAAATCAAAATTGGCACAGAATGACCATGATAGAAATGAATGATAAGAATCGATTAAAGTGTGTTATTTGGGGCAGTATTTTCTCCTATCTCCTAAGAAAAAGGGGAAAACTGGAGAATTACAACTTCGAGTTTACATGGTGAGTTTGAGGGCAATAGAAAGAGCAAGAGCAGGGAGCACCAGGTACTTGAAAATGAATATAGATCATAAAAAAAAATTCTGGTTCAACTTCCAGCTTTTTTCTTCATGTAAATTGCGTTTATCTGCTTGGATATGACATCTTTTCTGGGTTTACGCTTTTACGTACTAGAGAACAGCCAATCTGATGAACAGACAGGTAGGACAAGTTCTAATAAAGGGTATTAGATGAGACAAAAATGGTAGAATTTTGAAACAAGAAAGTACTCACCATCACCCTTCCATGTTTAAAGAGACTTGTTTTAAAGAAACAATTGTATTACAGGATACATTACTCTTAATAAAAGTGACAGCCCATCTAGCCATTTTCTTATAACGGGGTAAGATGCTTATAACGAGGTAATACTAAATTTTCTGAACCAACATCATAATAGCTACAAAATGGTAATTGGGACGTTTTCTGAACCAACAATACGATACTGCTTTACCACCAGCGAGTCCTTTCTTATTACCAAAGGGTGTTCCATATCCTCATACATGGGTAAATTTGCATGTGTTCTATTGTAACCAAAATAAATGGTCTTTCTACATTTCCTGGTATAAATATTAGTTACTGTACAAGCCAATTCGTCACCTCGACCCTTGATAATGTTTTCTAATGCTATGGTATTATTTTATTTACATGCTTTATTTTTTCACGCACGCTTCTCCTCTATTCTTGGTTTTTCTTCGTCCGCTTGGCACGGTAGTAACCCTTATCGTCCTTACGGTGCTTTCTCTTTTCACGGAAGTTTCCGTGTCTCTTCAACTTTCTCCGTGCAGCCACATCTGGAGCATTGATAGCCAACTGTGCCTTCTTGACTCTTCTCTCTTGTCTTCTTTGATCAACCTGCTTTCTCACAGAACTGTAGATTTCCAAGTATTTGGTGACTCCTAACTTCTCTTCGAGCGTCTTGGTACATTCCTTTGCCATGTTTAAAACATCAAGCTCTGCATCAGTGTACGCATCCTGTTCAAGAATATAGTACATTCCCAATAAGAGCAGGCTGGCGATCGAAGGCAACTGTTCATGGGTCACGAGGTTAGAGATCACTGCGCCGAGCTGAATGGCAGACTTACGGGCCACCAATCCCTTGTCAGAACGAGTGTCTTGCCTCATGAGTGAGCACACACGAGCCAACACAAAGTCCACCGCCAGAGCGTATCTGGGGGCTTCAATGACCTCACCGTTGACGTCAAGATGCACCTCCTCTTCTTCGTGTTTGCTTTTTTCTTTCTCTGCAGCAGATTCGATCGTGATGTAAGGTGTCTGTTCGTTCTGCCATTTTGTAAGGATCTGGATCATATTCTTCACCACCTGGGTGCCTAGGTCAGGAGCAACCACGGGTGCACCCAACTGCCGGAGAAGCCTATAGGAAATGGTCTGAAGTTGCTCGCCTGTGATGACGAAACTTACCTTGTCCAAATTACCCAAGAGCACACCCACCAACCGCGAAGCGAGCAATCTGACCCACGTATGTGGGTAAAGAATCGACTCGAGCACATGGCGCCAGATTACCTCGAACTTATCTGTAAGAACCTCACTGCCCAAAGCATTGCATATACCTGAGAACACGCTCATGGCTGTGTATACGTCCTCCCAGTCATTATCTGATTCCGGAGCGCCATTTCTCGACAGTCCGGTGACCCTCTCAACAAGTTCAAACGCGGTAGTGTCGAGCTTTTCATTGGCTCCAAAGCCAAACACCGAAAGATAGATTTTGTAGATGAGGAGACCACAACGTCTGAGCAAAGAATTGTTATTTTGCAGCATCCACGAGTAGATGAACTTCTCCATTTCTGCGGCCTGTTCCTTGCTGACTTTCTTGAAAAGTCTACCAATAAGAGCAGAAGCCATTTCACGGCACTTCAGAATATCGTCCGCCACGGCCACATTGGCCAAACCCACGAAAAAACTGGTGGCGAGCTGTGCAAGAAGAGTACTGGAAGATTTCAAGATGATCGAATGCATGAGTTCCATCACAGACTCTCTTCCAGATTGTGTTGGGTAAGCCAAGTTGTTGACCAAAAACTTGAATGCTTTCTCTAACTTGGCTGGTCCTTGTTCGTACTCCATCAAGAACTGGAAGTACAATGCACGCGACATGTCACGGATCTCCTTATAATGATTGACCACCATAATACTCGAGACCTTGTCCATAACCTCATAAACTTCTGGAAGCATGATGTGTTGGAACAAAACTGCCTTGAGGAAGTTGAACGCAAGACCTTGTTGTTCGGGGTCCTCCAAATCCGGCATAATCCGCACAAGAATGTACATCATGGCACTGTCACTTAATTTAATCGCCGGTTTGTGTCTCACAAGAGTCGCCAAATACCGCAAACATGTCTGACTGAGTTCACTGGATGTACTGACCAAGTTCTCGATGATGGTGAATGCCTTGGTGGCACTTTGGGTGAAAAACACATTCCTTTCCTCGTCAAAGTCAAGTTTGACAATGAGGTCCAAAAGTCTGAACAAAGACACAAGCAAGCCCTCGTCTTCAGCCTGCAAACTGGCCTCCATCAATGGAATGAAGCCATCAAGGTTTCCAACCGTCATCAAATGGGTCTGCTTACCAAGTGCACTACGCATGAGCTCGAACGACAACTTCTGTAAAGAATAAAGGATCTGCGATTTGTCCACATTCATGTGCGTCGGCTTGGAAGTCGTCCTGACCAAGAAGTGCTCCTCCGCTGCTGAAGGTTCCACGTACTTCCGCGTGTGAAACTCCACGGACGTTGATTGTTGGTGGAGCTCATAACAAAGGACCAAAACTTCCCTCGTTGCTGCATTAGGGTTGAACATGAGTCCATGAGAGTATTTCCGGAGAAGATCGTCGAGCTTTCTACGGGTCTTCAATGGGATGTTGACCTTGAGAAGCATTTTAATCGGTTCCACAAGGTACCGGAAACACGACAAACTAATGTTGGAGCAAAGAACCTCTCCAGTTTCGAAACTTTTCTTTGATTTGACCTCCTTCATGGAACTCACGTAATCCTCAGCATCCTTATCTTGACCGGCAGCTCCAAAAATATCTTCCATGATGATATCTACAATGAGTGAGGTCGAGTCGTCCAAGTCACCGGTCTCCAAGTCGTTGCGAATAGCCGCAAGAATAGCATGAAGCGTGTAACTCAAAACATGGATCTGGGCACCACGGGAAAGTGCCGTCTTAAGCTCCTGCACGATGAACTTGAAGTACTTGGCCCCAACAATTCCCGTCACCTTGCACAAAGTCTTACGCACAGAGTCTCTGGTGGGCTGATATCTCGAACGTAAAGCTTGACACGTGCTGGTCAACGTTCCTGAAATGGCGGCTTCGGCGATGCTGTCAGAGACACACAAAAGACAGTTGATTGCGGCCTCCACCAAAAGTGTCCTGTCCACAACAGTTTCGTCGTCCCTGATCCTGACGATCTTCATGATGGGCTCGAAGAACTCTCTCATGATAAACGCCTCTGTACGCTCAGAATCTTCGGGCATCTTGTCGAAACTCTCGAGGAGATTACCCTCACGGTTGGCCCTAAAAGATGTCAACATTCCCTGAGAAATATGGATCACCAAACGGTACTTGTCTCTTTTGTGGGCCTCCTCTTCGTGTGCGGCGGCATTGATGTGTTTTCTAAACAACTGTCTGAAATGGTCCCAACGCAAACGCAGCACCAATTCTGCCCATGTGGCATGGGTATCGTCCAAGACCGGACGCATCTTCTCGCCTTCGCATAAGGTGTATGACTCCGTCATAGGCAAAATGTAGTGGTACAAACACTCTGGGCTCAACTGAGTTTTCACCGTCACAAGACTTCTGATTGCTTGTTGTCTGCACTTGATCTGGATATGGGTGAAGTTCTTGAAGAAGTCTTCGTCGGGATCCTCCGATAACAACACCTTCATGGATTCGAACTCCGGGAAGATAGGGTGGTTTTTCACGATCGTCGCCAACACATGGATGTATCCATCCTTGATGTCATCGGATTCCTTTCTCAATCCCACACGCAACTGAGGAACCACAACTGAATGGAACAACCGCTTGTACTCTTCAATCTCCTCGGGAGTCTTACCTGCAAACGCATCAACGAAACGCGTCAAAGTGTAAGACGCGTTCGACCGAATAGGAACCTCCTCTGGATCGTTAATGAAGAACAAACATGCCTGCACGATTGGAAGCCACTGTTTTGGCGTTAACGTTGTGTAAAGATCTTCGTTGACCTTCCTGAAGGCGCTCAACCGGCGCTCGAAGTCTGGTTCAGACAATCTCTTGGTAGAGTAGGCATTTAAGTCAGACAAAAGCTCAGCAACCACCGCGTACTCAGGGAATCTTCCACCAACGACACCGAAAATCTGTACTAAAGCCTCACGGATGTTCCGGTCCTTGTATGAACGGAACGCCTGTGCGCACACTTCATAGAGCGTCGAAATATCATCGAACGAGCACTCAAAACCTTCCAAAATGGAGACCAATGAAAGAAGCAAACTGACTCTATCACTGGGGCCAATCTGGGCTGGTGGCTTTCTGATAGCAGACGCACAAGATTCAACAAGTGCCTTTTTGGTGGCGTCCTCCTTGACATATCCACCCTCAATAATCAAAAGCAACAAGGTGGCGGCCCGTGCATTAATGTCCTTGTCTATGGTTACCTCAATGATCTGAGGAAGAACAGACAACAATCCATCAACAATCAAGGCCAAAAGCACGTAATAGTTATCCTCGGTGATATCCTTGCGTGTGAAAGCGGCAATACTGAAGTCCAAAATTGCCGATTTCACTGTATCCTTGGCGTGTGGGTTAGCAAGCAACTCCATCGTTGCCCTGACCGCTGCAAAATCATCCAAGTAGAGGAATGGTACTAGACGAGGAGAGTTGATCCACCCAACAATAAGACTCATCAACGCCGAAGGTTGTTGAGCGTTTTCCTGGGCAAATCTTGCAAGACGTGGTTTCACAATAGACGAAAAGATTAGCTCGGCTTCATCCTTCCAGTCATACGTAGATGCGGTAATTTTGAAAAGATGGTCAAGACACTTGAAGCCCAACAGACGCACATTTCTGGCGATTTTGTTGGTGAGGACATTGTCTTGGGCGGTAGAATCGTCCTCGGCGGCAGAATCAAGCACTTTCTGTGCGCTTAATAATGTGAACGTCAAAGGTCTGATAGAATGGCGCAAAACCTGGGCAAACTTATACCCAAGACCGTTGTAAACTTCAAACAACATGTTAAGGTATCCCACCATGCTGTTAAGAGCCTTCTTGGATGGTTCCGGAAGTTCGCCTGTCTCAAAAAAGGGCTCGTAGTCCATCTGCTGCGAAAGAATGGCAAGGAACTTCTCGATATATGCATCCGGCAAATTGGGCAATATCGTGGCGATGGCAAACTTACGTCCGTTCTTACTCTTATTGTTGGAAGCACCCTTGGCACGTCCATAAAGAATCCTCAACACAATAGGAATAACCTCGGCCTCGTCCTGTTGCTCGATCTTTGAATCGGCATTTTTGTTAACAAGCGATTGGAGCTCATCCCTGAAAAGCTTATCTTCGAGCAAGTTTTTCAAGTTATCCTTGTACTTGTTGATCTCGGGCTTGTTCCATGCGAAAAGAATCTCAAGAGACTCCTGTTGAACATTTGTTTGTTTGGATGAAAGGTTTTCAAGCACTAATTCAAAAAGTTTCTCGTTACCAGAAATGTTTCTCATCCGCTTAAACTTGGCACACACCGCGACAATTGCAAGCTTATCTTTGTTTGTCCAAGACGCGAACTCTTCAGTGCTGTTTTCGTCATCTTCCGATTGCTGGAGCTGAATCACGTACTCAATGAACTGGGCCCCATGCAGTTCTACAATGTATGGCACCGCCTGCAAAGCTTTGATGACTCTGGCACGGAGTTGTGGGTTATAGGAGCGAGCGATGCTTTTGGCCTTTGCGTGTTCCAAAAGCGATGAAAGCACCTCAATATCACTTGAAAAGTTGGTATCGGCCGCGGCTTGGATGCTGCCCATGAGTCTATCATCAAGCACTTGAAACTTGGGCACACAAATGTCCATGGCGTCCAGACCAAACCCCTCATCATCGATATATTCCTTGTGTTGGTTCAGGTAGTCGTATTTGATAAAGATCATAAAAACTTTCCAAAGAAGTTCTTCGCATCCGCACTGCGCAAGTTGTGGAAGCAGCTCGTAAACCGCCAACCAACATGGCTGGAAATTATTACTTAAAAGACCCAAAACGAACTGCGAGAGCTGGAGTTTGTCAATATCTGTGCGATCCTTTAAAGTAGAAAACTCGCCGATCACGTGGCGGATCCTCATCTTGACATCGTTAGAATTGGCAACTGTGAGTGGCACCTGATCAATGATACGGATCTGCGACAACACAAATGGGATTGGGGCGCCTCTGCACTCAAAAAGCTTGGCCAAAAACTCGGCGGTCTTCAAACGGATATGTCTATCAGGTAAACTGAAGTTGTTTGCCAAAAGAACACAGATCTGGTACTGGTCAGCGGCCAAAAGAGCCGAGACTTGGGTGTGGTGCTTTTCAAGGAACCGAGTCGCACCCGTCAAGAAGTCGAGTGAGTCGCGACAAGTCTCAAGGCAGTTCTGAATGAAAGAGTAAATCTCACCCGACACCGATGAGGGGCTCTGCGAAAGCTTGACCGTCACACTCATACTTGTGCCTAGAACATCATGCAAGAATGGGGTTTGTGGCAAAGTGCGGTCCGAAAGCGACTGGAGGATACGCAATGGAGTGGAGCTGTCGCTACCACCATCTGACGTGAATGATAACAACTTCAATTTCCAGAAAATTCCCTGGAGAACAGCATTGCAGAATGGTTCTTTGATATCGCTCTCCATCATGTCTAACAACTGCGTGGTGAGGAAAGACGGGAGCACAATTCCAGCCACCGAGCTAGGAGCGTCGCTTTCCAACTTCAGCAATTTCTGTGAAAGATTGAGAAGTTGGGTCTCAGTTGAAGCCTTGTTGATAACGGTCTGAAGCGTGCGCGCAGCTCCGAAGGATGCCATTTTCTCCGGCGCATTGGTGACTGCGAGCTCGTAGAAGCTCAAGTAGTACTTGTTGTTGGAGGCGGAGGCCAAAAATCCAGACATGTATTCGAAGTAACGCGAGAGGTATTCGTTCAGGCAGTTACGCACAATAACCGCAAAAAGATGTGCCACCAACGCCATCAACAGGGCCGAAATCCGGTCCACGGAGCCCGCCACCGTCTTGGCCTTTTTTATGAGCGGCTCCACCACGTCAAACACCGCAGTCCAGTCCAGGATTTTCTTTCCCGACTCCAGGAAACACATGGAGATGAGGATCTGTGCCACGTGCTGGAGAACACGTTGGGACTTGGTCCGAGACTCGACCTGTTTGAGGTATGTCAAGCAGCCAGCATAGAATTTCTCACATGCAGCAGCGGAGCCGTGTTTGGAGGCCTGGAGCAAGATATCGCAGAGTGTAGCTACACAAACATCTGTAGAGGCCTTGTTAGCCAAGGCATTCTCAAGCAAAGCAGCAAACACCGCCGAAGATTTCGAGTGAAACGTCTCCTGAGTATTCTTCATGGCCTCACTGAAGAGAATAACCAAGGACTCCCTATAGAACTTGTTGGAAGCAAGCAATTGCTTGTTCTTATTGAAGGAGTATTGTACAATGGCCGCCAAAGGCTCAGGTTTCAGTTTTTTCACCAAAAATGATAACGCCTCGGCACAGAACCGCGACACGTACGTTTTCTTGGTCATCTCCAACACAGGAAGCAACTCTGAGAAGGTGGGGGTCAAGTCTTCGGTGAGCACGCGTGAAAGGTACTTAAACGCAAAAGCCAACGTGTTGAAACACCACTCCAAAACGTTGGAGGTGTTTCTCATGTTTTGCGAGTCGTTAGGGTTGGTCAGCTGCGAAAGCGTCACCACCAAATGCAAAAATCGGTTGTAGAAGGGCATGAAGTCGGGGCCCAAATCATGGATAAATTGTGACAAAAGCTCCAATAATGGCTGGATGGAGTTGATATCGGTTTTTTCGATATGATCATGTAATGAGGCGAAGATGGTGTCTTGATGATGGAGAATCTGGGCCAATGTCTGACACAAGGGCTCCACTTCACGCACAAAAGCAGTGAAGTCCCCACTGATGTTGACTTCTTTCCAGTGTTCTAGTGTGGCCAAAAAATGTGATGTTTCCACATAATCATGGGCCCGCGTATTCAATTTCCGGTTGGGCTCGATCTTCATAGAGTCGATCCGTTCTTTGAACGAACGGAACCCATGGCGTCTTTCTTTGGGAGCGTCCGACATGCTAGGGGTTAGAACAAAAGAAAAGAACCTTTATAAATCTAAGCTTGTGTGTGCCTTTTTTTTTGAACGACTCTTCAAGGGTATGGTTTTTTCGCAGGGCATCTCATCTTCGCAGATGGATGGAGATGGCGCAGAGAAGCTGGTTTGGGAGGTACGGGTGTGTGGATATGGACCAGAATCAGATTAAGGTCTTCGAGAATTCGATGTTGGGTAATTTTTTTCAGGGCAGGCAGGTCAAATCTTGCATTTAAAAGGGCGCTCTGGCCATATATATTGTCTGAAGGGGCAAATACCCTTGGAAGTTGGCCCTTCACGAGATATGGGTTCATGATAGTTAACATCATTATCGGGTACGCGCACAGTACCCCGTTATAGTATTCCTCGTTATAGTATTCCTTAACGGTAACCCCGCCAGAATCGTTTCTTGTTTTATCCAATATATTCAAGAAAGAAAGAGTTAGAAAAACGTGAGGATTAAATTTGGAAACATTCTGTGAAACAACTGATCAATTACTTCTCCGAGTGAATTCTAATGTGGGCTGGATAGCTGAGGAATTTTATCTTTCAAAAGAAGGTGACCAGTGTTACTGTAAAAGTAAGCCGATGAATTAAATGTTGATGAAGAACAAGAAGAAACACGATTTAGCGACGTTTTATCATTTGTGGAAAGCTTGTGTTTATATATTTGAATTGAGGGAAACTCAGGCCATTGTTTTAGTACGGCCGCATTTAGCTTTTAATTTAAATTCTCTTTGAAACTTCAAATAAACTAATCTAGATATGACCATTTGGTCCACTATGATGAAGCAAGTCTCGGCCTTGAGGACTAGCAGCGTCCTGAAAGCTGAGACTGTCGATTTATTACAGTAGCATTCTGTATGTAATAATACAGTTTCCTTTTGTTTTTTTTTTTTTTTGTTTTTCAGCCAGTGAATGACAAAGCATAAGGCTCTGGTTGGTATTTCACTTAGAACAACTTTTCATATTAATCGTACAACAAAAATTTTAAATGAGGCTTCCGAAAACGGAAGGACGTGTACTGACCACCGAATGACCGTTATGGCGATACCCTGCGGGTTCCGCAAGGTGTATCAGTAATAAAAAATAAAAACAAGTGAGAGTTTTATCTGTGGCATATCATTTTGGTTAAGCCGCTTAAGAAAAGGCTGAGATTGCTGACTCTTACTCTTTTCATCTTCTCGTTATTTATTTTTCCTTTTTGTTGAAAAAAGTATTACACCTCGTCTACCCTGCTAAGGAGCACGTCACGTGATGTTATCAACACGAAATACCCCTTAGACGAACAGGCCACCAATTAAGGGTAAGCTCTGATATTCCTACATCCAAACCAGTATTAATAAGCATCATGGATAAAAATTTTCAAAAAAAAAAAAAGTACACATGTTTAGAAAGACTGGCTTAAATTTTCTTTAATACTGGACCCGTTACCTCCTCACGTGACCTCGCGGAGATAGCGTGGGTCCCCCCATACATCTCATACCACTTATCCACTTCGTATATACGGATATATCCCCAATAGAGGTACACTAATTATACACCTTTTTCATATATAAAGAACCAAAATAAACCCACACATGCTGAATAGTGAACAGATGCCGCTTTTGGGCCTGCTGGGCTCCCTGAAGGATGCAAATTCACAAAAACCGCCCACTCAAATGCAAGCCAATAAGGCCGGGTCTAAAATCTCACAGCTGCCGAAAATCGGACTCCAAAGAATCAGCAGAACCAGTCAAAAACTCAAACTTTTACCCGTGGTGCCCGACCTTAACTCGGGGGACGAATCTTCAGAAGAAGAATCGCATTCTGGTGGCGGCTCGCAAAGAAATGGCGTGTATTCGCAAGTCACTAAGATTAAAGATAAACCAGCTCGTAAAGATGCAGAAATCTTGGGAAAACTGCACCGTGACCTTCTTCCGAGGGTTACGGCGTACTGTACTTGTGGCTCTTACAAAATGAAGGACTTGTTACGGTGGCTCAAGGACCGGAAACGGATTCATAATACTGCTCCTAAGCTTTTTGATGAATGTCTATATACACCGTTCACGTATAAAGACTGGAGAAGCGATTCAGACGACGATAGTCGGAAACTCATTCGGCTCGCAGATGACGGAGGTGAGATCGAGTTTGGTAAGAAAAGCGACGTGTTTGTGTTTGAATACGGCGTGGTTATTCTATGGGGTTATACTGTCAAGGAGGAACAGGCATTTCTTGAAGATTTGGCCCGGTTTGAAAGCGAGAAACTTTCAAGTGAAGATATCCAAGTGGAAGAGTTCAACTACTACATCACCACATCCTACCAGCCGCGTATCTACAACGACTTCATCACACTCCGTGATGATCTGAACTACATGTTAAAGCTCCTGATTTCACATGCTCTAGCACAATCGGTCAAGATCTCGCTTTTCGAAGAATTGGTCGATAACACCATCGAAGACACCCACGATATCCCCCAGCAAATTGCTCACACGGGTAAGGTGGAAATGACGCGAGACGAAACCATGAAGTCGATCGGCGAGCTTTTTATCCTACGCATCAACATTAACCTCCATGGGTCCGTGCTTGACTCGCCTGAACTCATGTGGGCAGAACCACACTTGGAGCCCATCTACCAAGCCACGCGCGGCTATTTGGAAATCAACCAGCGCGTGGAGCTCTTAAACCAGCGACTCGAAGTGATCTCCGATCTTTTACAGATGCTCAAGGAGCAATTGGGCCATTCACACGAGGAAAATCTCGAGTTCATAGTGGTTTTGTTGGTGTGCATCGAGGTTTTGGTCAGCGTGGTTAACATTGTGGTTGACATTCTAACCTATTAGGGTGGTTCGAGAGTTCTCGGCTTTCGAGGTGTGGTCCCAGTTATACGCACGACATTTTCGTGAAAGTTTTTTTTTTTTTCTGATTTTCGAAGTATTTTCGTTTCGAAGTTAGAAGCTGGTGTTATTTTGCTTTTCTGTTTTGGTTAATTGCTTGCTGTTTTTAAAAGCTAATTTGATGTTGCTGAACCATAAAACTGGCTTTTTCTTGTCATTCCTTTTTCATTGTCAGAGCCTATCCCGATCACTCCGAGGTTATTTTCTCACTTTTTTTTTCCTTTTTTCGGTGTTGTTACATCATAAAGCACCAGCAACCATAAAAGGCCCAGATCTCATAAAGGTGCCAGCAACAAAACGCACACTAGATACATACATCAAGCGTCACCAAGGACTTTCCCTCGCAAAGTCCCTCAGAGAAATAATTGTCCGAGACAGTCACTAGGCACTATCTTTTACAATAAAAAAAGGTACCTGAAAATCCCCTAGACCAAAAAAAAAAAAAAAAGCGAAAAAAAAAAAAGCAGGATTTATCCCTACACGTAACGTGCAGCCTTGCCGGCATGAACAACATACGAAAAATTGATGGGTATCGGGGCTGAGGGCGGCAGCTTCTCGGTCCCAAAACCGCCTGATGCAGCAATTCGGAAAGTATTCATCGATGAACATTCGAGCGACTCGCAAATGGACGCGCGATAACGTCATGGAAAAGAAAGTTGTGGCTGCATATGATGTGTGAGTTAGTAACTTTCATTTTTTGTTCTTTTTTTTATTGCTAAGTGGGGAATGGCGCAACCCCAGTCAGATTATTACTCACCGACCGAAAATTCTCACTCTCACAATTGGGTGCGTGTGAAAAATCGAAGAAACTTCATTGCTTTCAAGTGAGGCGAATGAGTACTTGCTGCTGCACGAAGAAAACAAAAAAATAGGGCGGGCCTGTACTGGAGGTTGCGGTGGGACTTGTACAAACTCTATTTACATGCCTGTCGTGACTGCGTATACCCTATAACATGCCGGTCTGACTGCATTCAGGGGCACAAACCATATGCGAGTATGATGACGCCACCATGTCTCGAAAAATATGGCTAGTGAGTGCATTGGCCACAACTTATTAACCCAGCCATCCGCTGGGCCACATATTTCTAGGAAAATTTGGCCCATACTATAACAGATCCAGGCAAAGAAGTGATTGCAAATTTCACCTTTTTCCCAACCCTCACAGAATTGTCGCTGAAGATTTCTTGAGCTGAACTTGATCTGAAGATTCCTTTACATTTTATTGCTAACTATTTCGCTTCCAGTGGATTTTTTGATCTGATATTTTGTGATTTCCGTGAGAACTTTTTTTTTGCTCGTCGCTTCTCATTAGCCACTCAAAGCCATGACTTTCGCAGAAGGCAAACCCCCAACGTTAATCAGGACCAGCAGACTTTCATCTGAATACATCAGAAAGAATTTGGACACTATCAACGTTCCAATTAGATTGAAAACAGACGAAAGTTTTGGTCAGATCAAGAGAAATTGGTCGGATGAAGAGTTGAGAAATGAGAGAAGACTTGTGTCTTTGGAGGTGAATCGTGAAAACTTCACTACCTTCAACATCAAGTTCTCGACTGTGCCTCCTTGTTCAGTGCCCAAAGAGCATAAAGGTTTAATCATATCCTGTATTAGATGGAAAGAAAAGGATATGATGGTGGTGACTTCGGTAGATATTTTACTTGTCCTTGAATCTTTAGTGGGAGAGCCTTTCTCTGTCGAGGAAAAAAGCAGAATCCGCAGAAACTTGCAATTCTTGAAGCCAAACACCGTTGCACGTTCCACATCTGGGCGTCTCTTCCACTCCCTTATGTCAATGGAGAACCCTCGCCCAAGAAATATTGAAAAGGATGTGAAGGTGTTCAACTGGAATAACTTTTTCGATGCTTTGAATAAGGTTTTGTCAAAGTATTCTGCTAACCCTGCTATTTTCGGGAAAGAAAAGGCACCAGTTCAAGAGTATTACCCTACCTCCATGCAACCACCAAGCTCGCACTTTGTTCCTCTAACGTACGAAGTGGACAGGTCTCCGAATCCCACTACGCACGCCCCCTGTACATCAACGTTTCCCTTCAAGGGCAACAGTTTCGCAAACTTACCCTGGCACATGGTCAGCAAAATCAAAAGATTCGATGACCGACACCCGAGGCCTAGACCGGGATTTACAGCTGACGTCGAGTGTCTTTCCAAAGCCGACGCTACCTTATTCGCATCCGGCTCCTTGGGCGAACTTCCCAGATCAGCAGCAGTATTATAAGCCTGATGCGGACGCTAATTCCATCAGTGTTTCGGAAGCATCGGGCAATCTTACTGATTTGTCGCTCAAGTCCAAACCTCAAACTGCAGCAACCTCTACAGTAGAAACGACCACAGGCGATTCACCGGAAGGTACAAGGGCAAACAGTGGCACGGAAAGCGGAAGGGCAGGTGATGATGAATCTAACTCGGACCATTCGAACTCTATGGGAACTGGTTTCACGAAGGGTCTTGATATTGGGTCTGGCGATAACGACCGAAAAGACAGTGATGCCCTGTCGATGTCTTCGACGTCAAGTCAATCCAAATTATTGAACGGAGCAGGTCAAAAGTTGAGCCGAGCCAATATGAAAGAGCACGACCGTCAATGGGCAGAGATTTCCAACAATAGTGATCGCATGAACAAAATGGATAACGTCCAGCAGAAACTGTCGCTGGATGATAAGTCTGATTCAATTAGTGAGTATAACAACCGTTCTGGAATGAAGCGCAGGAGAGCCAAGCGTGCAAGAAAGAGAAAGCGGTCGCTACCGAATATTTCGTCTTCGCTAGATCGTTCTTTCCCTCTACCGAATCCCCGTCAAATCGAACTATATTCCCAGGAATACGATAGTGTGGATCTAGACACTCGCTCGACCAGTCCGCAGAACAATTCATCATCGTCATAACCGCATTAGCATTTCCGTTCATTAAATTACCTATAATCCAATTAATGTTTTTTAAGATTGTATGAAGTAATGTGAATTCTGAGTGAAGTTCTCATCAACTTTCATTATCCTTGTAGGAGAGTGAAGAATATTATTTTTTTTTCGACTTTCAGGTGAAAAAACCCTTAATTTAAAACTCATAGCTGAACCTCGTATATGCTTTCATACATGCATACCACACATGTTCAGCGTTTTCCTACCTGTACGAGTTATTTTCCTTCCCAAAATCTATAATATTTAACCTAAAGAAAAATCCTTGTCTTCGTTAACATGTAATTTGTCAACACCGACCTCTAAAGCTTTTCACTTCTTGAAGGAACTTGACCGGTTGCTATTTAAAGACTTGTCTAGAAACAGTCATTTTTACCGTTTTCCCGCATTTTTTGATTGAATCTAGCGTGTCAGGTTTTGGTCAGTGAAGAGAAAATTAGCAAGTACCGCGTTTTTTCGGAGCTGATTTAATATATAACTTATATAACTTATATAATTTTAGTAATGGTAGAGAAAAATATTGGCATAAATACCAAGAGCACTATTATTTTAGTACAAACTTAGTTACATTTAGTCGCGCGGGACTACACTTAGTCGGTAGCGAGAAGTACGTGGTATCGTAGAGTAGTGTTCTTCAAACGAGCATAGTTAATATATCATACCATTCTCTAATTGCACGCATAAACTATTCGTATATAAATTTAATCCTTGTATAAGTTATTTAAGTTTTGTAGAGTTTTTTGCATCTTAATCCCCTTGGTCGTGCTTCGCTTGGAAAGACATGATAGTGCCTCAACCTCGCACTAGCATTTCGACACTGTCAAATTTCTAAGCACCAGGATCGCCAGCACACACTTGAAGATTTACCTTGCGGTTTGTTCTTTTAAGCAGATTCAACTAGATGCCCCCAGTATAGCACATCGGTGACACAATGAATCTGGAGAGAATATAGGTTCTGCGTCATACTCATCGCAATGTGTTCTTCGATGAACGCTTTACTTCCTCTACCGCGGTCCCTTTCTATTACTCTGCTTTCTTCGTTCTAATAGCATCTTTGAAATCGTTGGTGCTTTTGATGGAAGCACCCTTTTCGGGATCAATGGTGACAATGTTCAAGTAGTCTGCAGGGACCTTTTCTGTCGGTTTTACAGGCAGCGTTTCCACGTGGTTGACCGGGGCCAAGCGAGGCAAATTGAATTTTCGCTCAAACGATTCTTGTGGCGCTCCAGACTGAAGCAAGATTGTGCGTGGCCCCACCACTTTAATGAAATCCTGGTTTCCAATGGCATGTTGTAAAGAACGGCCCCTCAATTGTCTAAAAGTGTCAAATGCCTTCCAGTAGTAGTATTTCAGCTGGGTCCAAAAGTCACGCCACGTTTGGATCTTTGCCACTTGAGGTGGAGGCACAATTTTCACATTCTCGATCTTCACGGGGTTCTTAAACGACACAACGCAGTTTTGGAGATCGTGGGGCCCGTTTACGGAAATTCCCAATAAATGGGCCCGGTTTACAGCAATGACTTCGCCCTCTGAAACACTGGCAGAGTAAACTACACCGTTTCCAACCAACCCAAGTGCCCCCCTTCCATGCACAAAGGTGTATCCGGATTGAAACCAGCGGAATAACCCCGTCAGCTCTCGAGATGTGAGCTTCAATTGTTTACTGAAACGTCTAGAGATTTTACTGGGCAAAGGCCGCACAGAAACCTCTAGCGATGGGCCGGCGTATACTTGCAAAGCATCTCTTTTCAAAATAGCCCAGTCGGAAGACCCATCCAACGAGATATTCGTGAAAGACTTCGAGGTTATCCGAGAAAAGAACTGGGGAAACCACGTGGGTGAATTTGAAGACACAAGTAAGTTGAATGGTTCCGTGCCGACAATTTCCTGGTACCGAGACACGAAGTTTCCATAAGCAAAGCGAGTAAACGGGCTAAGGAGCCGCGATGTGAACGTCACATGGTCAAGATTCGCTTGGAGCGTCAATAGCGTGTTGCGACGAATGTACACTGGAAGCGATGGTGGGGCGGCCACGGTGAGTGCCAGAGGCGGGGTTCCCACGGCCTGGAGACTCACTTCATCGATACTTTTGAGGTTCGGGAGTCCCGGTACATCGTCCACATTTGGTGAATGTGTTGTGGCGGAGAATTTCACTGGCACTGGGTTCATTGTTTTTGGGGCCTGGTCAAAGGTCAATCCACGAATAAAGACATGGGTATGAGGCCGGAACTGGGCTAACGCCCGTGACTGGAGCCGGAGGTTTTTCGATGTGGCTGTCTTCATTATAGTGAAGCGGCTGTCTTTGTTTTCTTTGATGTGTTTTGGTGTTTTTTTACGTGTGTTGTAGAAACTCTATGGTGGTGGAATTTCAAGATTTCGGCTCCGGCCTCTAGTTAAAATGTCGCAATGCGGTGGAGAAATGGGCCCGTCCCAGGTAGGGCTTGATGTATTGGAGAGGCGCGACTCGGTGATCGGGGTCACGGGTTAGAAAAGGAATGGTACTTTGATATTTAAAATGTGGACTACTGAATTTATGTGTGGCTATGGTCTTTGTTGATGAATTTGATTTCAATTGCTTTAATTTTTCATTTATTATATGAAATATATGTGTTGGTTGTATTTATTTTTGTCTTAAATTGGGTCTGGATAAGAGTGGTTCTGGTTAATTACTTTCGCAGCAATTTAATCTCTTAGGCGTTGACCTGGAAACTGAACACACAATAAAAAGAAAAATCACAGGAAGGAAAACATCCAACATTCATTTTGTTGATCTTAATCTTCCACAGTATAAAGTGGATTTAATATTCTTGATACACTGAAAACAATATCAATCCCTTCATTACGATCCGCGATTCTCTCAATTCACCAGTCAAATATTGCCATTTTTTGATGCTGGACAATAGTGGACGATTTTGGGCCTAAATATTACTATAGAGGGGGTACTCAACACTTTAGAATTTTCCCTTATCTGTCTTGCCTTGTAACTGAATGTTGTTGAAACCCTTGCCTTATCATTCACCTTTAATGAATTCGTAAAAAACAGTGCATGATTTGCACAGTAAGTTAGACAGTTCAGGCTCTTGTCTCTTCACGGGCTAAATTATGCAAATCCATGAATAGTCTGTCAACGATTTGGGTATCTAACATTATTTTCTTCTTTGAAATATCTTAATATAACTGGAAAAGCAACATACAGCCCCAATTCCGAAAAAAGTGGTGAAACACTGTTTATAACACCTATAAGTATATCCCAACGTGACATCAGGTGTATGATGACTAGTGTTACCCAAAACTTACACTCGCAGTTGCCCATTGGAGTTATCCCTCTTGAGGAACTCTTTCAGAAGAGTCGTTTTGTGCTAATATAATAGTTATTTTATCGGTTAATCCAAGTTTACTTCCTTGACATGAATCCATAGTCTATTTAGCAAGAAAGCGAAAACAACAGCATTCGACGCTTTCGGAAGTTTCAAAAATAGACTAAAACTACGGAAGTAATAAACCAGTTAAGATTTCTGAAGACTTTATAGATGTTTCCAACGGAGTTCAAGTCTCTCGTAGATTCATAGACTGGAGAACTCCAATTCGATGCCACCAGATATTGGTACACGTACACTCATGATGGAAGTGGGCCAAAATCCAGCCACATCGCAAGGACCAACTGACATCAAATTGATCTCCCCGCTCTTGATATCATGTGCGGGACATGAAATCATAGCTGAATGGATGGCTGTCTAGCCAACCGTTCATGTAGATTCTCTTTTGCGTTAGTATACTCCGCAAGTTTGGAAATCTTTTTGAGTAAAACTGATCCAAAAGAGAATAAGTCGGCTTCACATATTTCCGAATACTTATTTACTAGCAAAGGGTTCTTTTTCTTTCTGAAAGCACGGATATTTTTGAACCTTTTTGGGAAATATTTCTTAATTAATATTAATTAATGCTACTAGATTTTCACATTTTCAAAAATTGTCTAGCAGGTGCTCTAGTGGCGCAGTGGTTAGCGCTTCGTGCTTATAGCCGTTTACGGATTTGGTTATACCAAAGTCACGGTCGTGTGAGGAACGCGACGGTCGTGGGTTCAAACCCCTCCTGGAGCATTTGTCTTTTTTTACTATTTTTACAGTTGCTTTTCTTAGAATTATTCAGAATCAGTCTTGAGACTTCTCTTTTACAATGCAATACCGTACTAACTTATGATGTTGTTCATTCAATATACGCAAACCAGTTGTCACTCACTTGGTCTTGACCTTTACGTCAGCAAGTCCATCTTTTATGAACTTGAGGAATCGGTCCCCATATTCATGAGCTGGCAAAGCTGATATTGTGCTTCGAGAATGGCTTAAAGATCTCCACGCTGTCTCGAGTCTCTTCTTGAATGAGTAATTTGTCAAGCAATCAATGATGCCTAAATAGTATATCTCAGAGACAGGTTCGTTATTTTCGTTTGTTGCTCGTATACCTCCATTGTGACCGTAGAAAATGTACTTTGATCTTCCTGGAAAAACATCCGAGGGAAGGTCATTCTCTCTGTCGATATCTCGAGGATTGGTCTTGAAAACTTCTGCTTTTAAATTCGACTTTGGATCGAACACCGATAATTTAGCAACTGTTTCAGAGTTGCCTTTTTTGACGTCATGAATTCCAAGCAACAAGGAATAATCCATGACATTTATCTTTTTCAAGAGCTTGATATCAGCTTCAAGTTGTGCAAGGAATATTTTTTTCTTCTCTGGACCAAATTTGATATTATCTTTTCTTTCTAGCCAGTTAAGATCTTTGAGGGTGAGCTGTGAAAGATCACCCTTTTCTTGCATGTTGGGGGGAATCTTCGTGTACCTACCCCATGTTGACCCCTTGAGATCATACTTAATGTGGATATCTCTATGAGGAGGAAACAAATTATTCATCACCAAAAAATGTATTCTCTTCATTCCACCTTGAACTTTCAAACGATGCAAACCGTAGAATTGACTCACCATAGTATTAGGATTATTTTTTACATGGAGATAGTAGTCTTTCAAGATGCGGCGTAGTTGCTTATGTTCGGAGTGATGTATGGTTTTGATAATGAATCTGTAGTCCCTGGAATAGTAGAAGAAAGAGCCGCTCTTACCTGAAGATCCTAGCTCCGAAAGAATATACTTTCCTGTAATCGACATCAAGTAATCAGCTGGATCAATACCAAATAATGACCTCAACTCCCGAAAGACTGCAGGTGAGTAGTCTTTGAACTTGAAGTCGTATTTTGAAGACGGCGTAAGCTCAGTTCCATCCATATCAAAAGTGAGTTTCTTGGTTTCGCGAAAATCACTATCACTGAGATTTCTCATCACTCCAGAGCAACGAGATACAGCAACTCTGATACCTGTGAGCATATTGTAAGCCATGACGAAATTTTGGTGGCCTTCTGTGATTTTGTTTCCCATAATACAGGTTGCATCTTCCAAAACATCTTTCTTTCTTTGCAAGTTTTTGGTGACGATTGCAGTCTTCATTCGTGCGAGCTCAGAATCAGGCGCAGATGCTTTCCGGTCCTGGGTTGGATCAGCATTATCCGAAGGGTCTTTATCTTTTGAGTTGGGGCGCAAGATGGTGGAGATTTTGCGTAAGCTGTGGAATTGTGCCGCTTGTGGCCGGTCAGACAGTTCAGTCGAGGTTTTTGAGCGGGAAATATCCATCGAGGCACGCACGCGCGATGTTGGGTCATGCGACGAGTGTCTTTTGGAATTGGAAGGCAGAATGGCAGACGATTCTGGAAGTTTATCATTAGATAAGCGGGCCACAGATGATTTAGAATGCTCGGGAATTGGTTGGGCTTCGTGGTCATGTGAATCTATGACCTGGAGATCAACATTTGGAGATTTTGGGTTCAGGGGATTTCGGTTCATCTCAAGCAGAGACTTCACCGCATTATCGGTCATAGTGTTCTTGTCCAGTTCCGAGTCCTTAAACCTTGTGTGATCTACGTTGATTGTATGAGCAGAACCGTTAGGGTTATCTTCTGCAATTGAGCTTGGGACAGTGTCACCACTGTCGACCTCCGAAGTATCAGAATATGCTCCCCTTATGGAGTTGGATGTTGGGGTGAGAGGGGTATCTGCGTTGGTATTGGTGTTGTTTTTGTTATAGTTTGGATTGACAGAGAACAAAGGCGGACTGAAAGGTGCATCGAGGTCTTCTAGGTCTTCCTTAGGGTTCTTCAGGGGAGAAAGAAGGCCTCTCTCGTTTTGATTTAGCTTTAATAAGCTCATGGGGTGCTTGTGCAAAATTGCGTGTTCATGCAAAAAAGCCAGTAAAAATCAGCCTCAGCAAAAACTAGATGGGTAGATTGTAATCCAAAAATAAAAATGGAAGAAGGTTGCTATCCGGATAATTACCGCAAAAAGACGGCGGTAGTAGGAAAAGTCTATGGAAATGGAAAGAAAAGCCCTTAAAAGAACAATAACAGCCAGGCGGGATAAACAACAAGAACCAGAGAAGGATGAAACGAGAACACTCCAAGTAAAAGGACACAAGTAATATGGATGAAAAGCTGAAAGCCCCTTAAAGTTGAAGCACTTATTGTCTTTTTGTAATCCTGTTGTCTTGCTTTCTAGCTAGCTTACTTGTTGAAACAGACAACAAGAAAAAAGCGGAGTCTTTCTCTGGGGTTCTATGCTTCTATGATGAGCGGGCACAAAGTGATAGGAGGATGGAGGGTAACAGAAACGATCGTCGTGCGAAATGCGGGCTTGCGGGAAAAAGAATAGGTGTAAGAAAAAAAGGGCGAATCTAATTTTGGCGCCGATGACAAAAACAAAAACAGGTTGTAAAAACAAAAAAAAAAAATTGCCGTTTTTTGATAGCAAGCCGTTCCCAGATAATTCTCTGTAGTTAAACCAAACCGTAAATAAATAAATTAAAATATCTCACTTCAATGTTTTCTTAGGGCTTTAGAAAAAGAAGAATATAAATTAGGTAAAGTAACGCCGGGATACCGGCCAAGAAATCAGCACCACTATGGCTAAATCCAGCTCGGGTATGTTTTGGTCACGTGTGCATAGTCATCAATAGCCACGCCCTCGGAAGTCGAAAGGGGCTAGGTTACGAAATAGAATGGAACCATTGATTTCCGGAGAAATGAAACGCTGAACAGAATGATTTTGATAGGTATTTTTTAGGTTTCTGATTATTTGATGCATTCCATTACTCTTTTTTTTCTTTTCTTTGGAAATTATTATTTTAAAAGCCTGACTGTCAGACTATGTTGGTAATACTTTTGTGGGGGATTTATTCCTTGAACCCCACGTGACCATGGAACGAAACTCATCACCGTTCCCTTCGGTTTTAGGGCAGATCGAAAGCGTTGTATGCACAGAAGCTGCCCAAGATTATTAGGTGGCATACCTCTTGAATAAAGACTTCTGCCCTATAATATGAACAGAGGCCTTCTAATTTGATATGAGACTCAAGATATTCCGCCAAAGTAGACTATATATAAGCATCCACTGAAGTATTTTGTTTGTTAAGGGGTTTGTTTTTTTTAAAAAAAACATTATTCTCCAATGAAGTTTTTGGTGTTTTGCGCCTGTTTCTGGCTTTTATCTCAAGTTAGTGCACTGGGGGCTTCACTGTACTCACTTTCCCCAGATTGTGACTTCATTACAGCGAATGACCTCGCGGAGGTAGTGGAACGTCATCTGGAGACATTGGCCAAAGAAGAAGGATGTGTGGTGTTCAAGTTAGAGGCGTCCAAAACGTTTCTTGCTCGCAAAATGAGAAACCGATGGGCCACAGAGGCATCTGTTGAGACTTTATCCAAAGCCAAAATAAGTTCACGGTTTTGGGCATTTTCCTCGACTTCCAAAGCTAAAGAGGAATCCGTTTGGGTGGAATTCTACTATGATGACTTCGAACATCGTACCTTGGAATCGCGTTTACCCGCCTCTCCATGTCACAGCGAACTCTTGGGGGAGGGCGGCCTCGTTACTCTCCAGAACGTTTTCCAGACCACAATTAGCGGAGAAGGCAAACTTTCATCAGAATTTACTATCCGTAACTTTGTGATTTCGTCAGCTGCTGGGGTGTCTCTTGCAAAGGCAAACGCATTTTCCGTCAAGTTGAGTTGTGTCATTCGCCATAATGAAGTGGGTCAGCTTTTTTTGACCAACACCAAGTATATTTACTACACACCCTGGTCCAGGATTCTTGTATACAATTCAAAAACCAAAGAGTTTTCTGAGGGAGGTAAATTTATTGAAAGGGAAAGGGAGCGGAGTGCTGTCAGCGGTGGAGTCGGAGACTGGATATGTGTCACCAGTTCCTTTGCAGACTTGCAGTGCTCCCCTAAAAAGTCTACATTCTTGGCTTAGTGAAAACAAGTCTTTGGCAATTATTTAAATAGCGCTCAGAGTTTCATGAGTTAAAGCTTAAATAAATACTCATTTAATAATAAGACCATATGATTAGGTGCTGTTATCACAAAAATGATAGATAATTATATAGCACATACCTATCAAAAAAGTCTTTTTCCATCAGCCCCATCAAAATTTTTTCTCGACTTTTTGTTTATGAGAAGAAATGTTTTTGATAAAAAAGGAGCTATTGGGTCATTAACCCAGAAGTACTGTTACTATACTCCTGAACATCGAGGATTTTTAGTGGAATATAATTAGAAAGAGCTACAAATTCTGTGCCTCTTAATTCACACATGGAGATGATTCAAAGATGTATTCACTGGGTAAGCAGAAAATACTCTTACAAGTTTGCATGAAAAAAGTACCATGCTAGAAGGGTTTTTTAAAGTGCAGTTTACTTAAATCAGAGCTCGAAGGGAATGTATGTCCTATAATAAATCAACTGAAGCTTCCAGTGGGTGTTAATAATGGTAAGTTCATTTCTTAAGAGGCTTTGAAACCTTGACCGAGTGTAATTGAAGAAGCAAATAGCCTTTTCAAGTCTGTTCATGTAACTAGAACAACATTGGTTTTAGTGAAGTTTTGTTATTGGAAATGACTGTAAAGTGCACGAAGGTGCAAGAGGACGCCTTTACTTAACAAGTTATCAATTTGGTTAGCATATAAGTTGTAGAACAATGCTACAGCAAACCGAGCGTTGCGTGACTGTTACAGGCAATTTGCAGCCACATATCAATCTTGAGGTTCTTTGGAGAAAAATGGTTTCTCTTTAAATTGCAAGCACTCAGCTCGAATAGCCTTATAAATCAAGTTCATTGTATCAACCCATTAAAAATCCCTGAAGTATCATCCCGATTAACTATTATAATCAGGATGCTCAACGTAGACACTAGGCTTTATAAAAAGCCTTAGTTAGTGATGATGTCACGAATTGTCTGTAAGAGAATCTTGGAAAAGACAAAGGGGAATCCGAAAGATTATGGAGTACATATAACGAACAATTGTTTGGAAACTAACCACACTAAACCTTATACCATGATAATTGCCCACCTTGGAACATAAAAGCTACTCGAACTTGTAAAAAAAATCTTATTCGAGTCACTATATTCACGGATCCAACTTGTAGTTTCTACAGTTCCTTTATTCATATGAGGTCCAAGAAAGTTCAGGCAAAATAGTGGTCTGCATCTAAATCAGAGACGAGCCTGGTTGGTTCATGGAGCGGAGCTATTGCTTTTTTGAGCGGCTCTAGCGAACTCGAACTCCCGCCCGACTGATCTAAATTACTGACGCATGTACGCTTATTTTGCCGCGCGCCTGAATGGTCGCTCTTTGTCGGGACCGCCACACTGCCCGCAGCTTCTCGTATTCATGATTCGATATATTTTTCCGTCCTCCGTGCATTCCCGAGGGCGTGGCCGGAACCGTGCGATGTGTAGTTCCGATGCTTGACTTATATATTCTACTGCTTAATAGATCAGCAATTCATCTTGTTCCATACTTGTCCGTTCATTTTCAGATTCTTTCAAATCTCATTTATAGATTTTCATCGCTGTCATTGAAATAAAAAATCACTCGTCCGAATTCTTGCGGCTTATATATTTTCATATCCATTTGCCTTTTTTTGGTGGCTTCTTATCATTCCCTTCCACCCCACTAATTTCCCAGCACTTGTCATGGGTTTAACTAGTTTCTTTAAACGCGGCCCCACTGTTCCAGAGCAGATCAAAAATGCCGGTTTCGAAATTTCCGAGTGTTCAGAAGAATGTGAATCATGCACCAGTTCTTTTCCTAGAAGTCTTTCCTTCAAAGACGATGATGATGCTCCCCTCTTCGGATCTACACTGCCTTACGGATTGCACGTTGTTGTACCAACAAATAAGACCGACTGGGCGCATAATGCCACTGGTGAATCCAAGACGTTGGCACATATCGTTGATAAGTGGGCAGGCGATTCAAAGTTTCCTGGACTAGGAGAAAGCACCAAAATCAAGGTCACAGTGAGCTCGCTTTCCTCGCTCAAACTTGAGTCTGACTCTGAATATATGGACCAGAAACGCGGGGATCTCCTACTCCTTCCGTTCTTCGTGTGGGTGAAAAATGTCACGCTAGAAAATGCCCCAAGCGTGCTCAGTAGAGTGGTTCCTGATTTGATCTCTTACAGGGACCAAGGACTTGCCGAATTCCCGCAAATTTCGTATTCTGAGTACCCAGATGTCGAGATAAAGGCAGATCCCAGCAAAGCATATGTTTTCCTTTGTTCACACCGTACTAGAGATAAAAAATGTGGAGTAACAGCTCCAATAATGAAGAGGGAAATGGACATGCACTTGCGGGATCTTGGGCTTTATCGTGACTTCTCTGACGATAGACCTGGCGGTGTTCAGGTGGCTTTCGTCAACCATATTGGTGGCCATAAGTATGCAGCCAACGTCATTATCTACCTCAAGTCCTCGGGTAAGAATATCTGGTTGGCACGGTGTAAACCACTGAATGTTGTGCCTATAATCGACGAATGCATTGTTGAAGACGGAAAAGTGTGGCCTGATAAGGTCAGACAAGTACAGAAGTTCAAGGCCATCGAATGGTAGGCAAGTGGTGCTTTTCTGTTGTTGTTTGGGCTTCTCTTCCCGTACATGCTTGGCCTATTTTCGTGCACTTATTTTGGGTGCTTTTGGACCACCAAGCCATATAATCTATTTAATTTTAATGAATGCGCTCATATGTCTTTAAATTATCGTTCAATCAAGCATCAAGCTTCGTAATCTTAAACGAGCACACATGGTTACTTCCCGATATATGCCTTCAAGATATTGACTCTCTTTTGCATGTAGTCTCGAGCGGTATTCTCCAAATCTCTAGAATTTTTCGAGAGGATTTTCTCCATGCGAGCAAGTTCCCTGGTGACAAAATCTAAATCACCAGATGCAAGCTTTACCGCCACCTTGGCGTAGTAGGGGAGCATCGAGACATCATCTCTGAACCAAATCTGCTCTTGTTCTACCAACGCGTCTCTGCCGAATCGCAGAACATCTTCTTTTAATGTTTCGATTAGTCCTAGAACATGTTCACTAGTATCCGAGGTCACATTCCGAATGGCCTCATCAAGATGCTTAATCCTTCCCGCGTCAGAAGTGAGTTCGCCAGTTGTGTTTCTGCTCAATCCGGCATTTTCATTCACAAATGTAAGAAGTGATTCCAACTCCCGATCACCAGTATATGGAACAGGACGCCTGAGACCATCCTCGTCGATTTTACTAGGGTCAAAGTAGAGAATCGTGGGCATCAGCGAGATTCCAAATTGGCCCACGATATTCTCCACATGAGCTTTGTTTGAATCGGAGAGATCAACCTCGGCAAACCGCACAGTTTCTCCATCCTCAGAAAATATCCGGTTGGCCAAACGGTTCCAAATTGGCTTGAGTTTCTGACAGTATTTACACCATGGCGCCACGAAGGCCACCAATGTTTTATGGTCTGCACGAAGTACGTCCTCTTGGAAACTGTTGTCGTTCACTTGGATTATTTTGGAGACACCTCCAAATGTGACATCTTCTTCCTCCGTCTCTTCAGTGTCACTTTCACGAAGGGTGATTCCAGAAACGTGCTGCACGAAGTTACTGATAGACTCTAGGTCCCTCAGGCCCTCGAACTCAACCGGCTTATCGTCGCCGTGGAACAAGAGAAGCGTTGGGAAGCCGGGGACTTTATACTTCTTCGTCATTTTGCGGCCTTCCTCATCACCATCTATCTTGACTATCTGAATCTCTGGCACATCCGCATACAAATCCGCGAGTTGTTCGATGGTAGGCATGAGTTTCATACAATGGCGACACCAATCGGCGTAGAAGTCTACCAACGTGAATTTTCCCGAAGAGATCACCACGTCTTTGAACGTTTGATCATCTACTTCCACGAGGTTTGACGCAGCCGCAAGCACAAACAAAGGCAAAAACGATAAGTTCATTTCCGTGTTATGAACGTATAAGTTAGGTTATGTTAATCGTCCCGCAATCACATTTAGATACGTGCGCACGTGATGCAGGCAAAATGTTACTAGATGCGGTCAAGAAGCATGAAACACTTTGGATCACTTTGGAATACTTGTAAAAACTGGGGAGAATTGCGGGTGCTCTATGAGATATCCCTTGCAGTTGGGTGTTTTTTCTTGTTCTTTTGACTTCAGTACTTCAGTACTGGAATTATTCAGCTGATGTTTTATTTTTTGATGTTGCATTGCCGCAAAATCTTCGCTCCGGTGATCTGAGTATGGGATCAAACTGGAAGAAGTTGATTAAAATATTTCAAGAAACTTTGCATGTAATAAATCCCAAATTCATATTCTGTGACGGTGTTCTCGAGTCATTAAAGGTACTTTTCACATTTTGTGACATCATAACACCTTCCTGTGCCTGGTGAGACTCATTTCCTGAACATAAACTTTCCACACGTAGAACTATCTCGGCATTTTCAGAGTCGACGAGCCCAGCCCACACTTGTCGACAAAATCTTTTCCAGTGAAAATTAACCAGTATAAAACACAAACAATGCAGGCAACATCTTTACGACTCTTTGCAAGATCCAACTTTTTGCAGCAAGTATCGCTTACTTTTTTCACCAAAGAGACTTGTCAACTCTGTAAGAATGCTGGTGTTATTTTGGATAAGACCTTACAAGCGCAAGATTTCGACAAAGTGAAGTTAACAACTGTTGACATCATGAAACCTGAAAATTCCGCTGCTTTTGACAAGTATTGCTATGATGTGCCAGTGTTGCATGTGGATCGGCCTGGCCAGAAGAAACCTGTCAAGTTCATGCACTATTTCGACGAGGAGAAACTAGCTGCTGAATTCAGGCGTGAGGTCTGAGTACTCATACTGGGACTTCTAGAGTATCAAGATTGAAAAGGGGTTGGTTATTCAAATGTAGGGAGTTTATGGTTGAATACTCGATGGGTTACCATAATTTGATTTCTTGGATATTATGCAATCACGAATATGTTTGTGAACACCAGTGGTGGAAGAACAAACACGAAACTTGTGCTTTATGTAGCAGCATGTCTATCCTGCTCGCCAGTAACAAAGACATTGAGAAATATCTATACTTGAAAGATACCTGGTGACCATTTCCGAACTGCCCCTGAAAGTGCCTCTTTACGGCGTCCAAAAAACACTCGACTGGCGCCACTATGAAGCATAGCTCGCTACTTACACTTGCATTTTTTCATCCTTCTCTGCAACCGAGAAAGCTCCACCGATATCTTGTTACGCTCTCTTTCAAGAACCAATATATTTGCTGATTGCTTATCGAAGTCTTTCTTCAACTTGCCAAAAGCAGTCATGCGTTTGGTCACCGGGTCCTCAAGAGCATTTCCTTGAAATGTTTTCACCCAGGTCCCGGCCCTCCATTCGAGTGTGGGGGTTTCTAGTTTACCCGTACAGCCTTCACTTTCTTTATCTGCTGTTATTATACGTAATACACTGACACACTCTCCCGTCTCTGCCGCCAACACCTGGAGGCGGGCCAAAAACGCATCTAAGGCCTCATTTGCGCCAAATCTTTTGAACCGTGCCTCTTCGATTGATTTGCCCTCGTCGCTTGAGTCGGCACAATTTTCGCGGGCCACAAGCACAATTCTTCTTTGGAGTTGTTGTTTCAGAGAGGCCAACTTTTTCAACAAACAATCGCCAAATATGTACAGCTCTTCACTAGCGGCATTTAAACCCATTCGTCCGGCATTGAGCACGGCATTCTCCAATTCATGGATAGATGTCTCTATTTGGGTAAGCCAGTGCCAGAGATCATCAAGCATAAAATCCACCTGGTTCGCTGAACCCTCCATTTTCCAGCGGTAACTACAAGAAGTGATGAAAAAAGAGGATGTACTGGAGTAATACAGCTTTTAGAGTGACAATGTGATAGGATAAGAGATGAGTGTTAATTCCAAAAACGATTTAGCTGGATTATCAAATGAAAGGTCAGTTAGAAGGAAAAGAAAAAAGAAAAGAAAAAAGAATATGAAAGTATGATATGTTGAGGCGAGAAAAGCGAGGGCTTAGTCCATTTTTTTCTCTTTTGCAGCCATGATATTTGGGTGCGATTACTTTGCATGTAATACACCACCCGTATCTGGAGAACTCAATAGGTTATTTCTATAACTAAATGTACTGTGGTTTTAATTCTTTGGTTAGTGATCCTTTCTTTAGTCTGTTGCATACACTTGCGTTTAATACTTATTATAATCAAATTGAAAATGTGGTTCAAATAGATGGGTGAAAATATCTTTGTCGGTCTTTTTCTCTATTGACATACTGTATCAGATCAGAAGAGTTGATCGTAATAAGACGGGAATTGATTCGGAACTACCAGTATCACCTTCTCTGCGACATGCATTATTATACATTTCACATACTAGTTTGCGTAATTGTAAGATCTGCATCTTACTCAACTTGGGTCATGTGCCTATTTCTTCTTCGTCAACAACTACGTTCGGCCCCTTCTCTGTAATTTCTCTATCGTATACTATTCCGGCAAAAGGAGAGGATTGAGATCTGATGATTGGTAAAAATTGGTCATTTAGATGACATAAAGATCTAAACTAGTTTCTGTTGGTGAACCTGCTGAACGATGATCAAAATTTTGTACAATTACAATTTTGAGGATATTCCGAAGTCGCCTGGATCGTTTGTTCTTGCCACCTTCGTCCTTGATGATATCTTCATATACATGTTGCAGATTATTCCGCCTGTTCATATTCTCATGTTGATTTATTCTTCCCAAACCAATTTGTGTAAAAGCGGGAGCAAAATTGATAGAATAACAAGTTTTGGGATTATTTCAACAATATTAAAGAAAAAAAAATGATACTAACTATTTAATGAGATTCCAGACCAACCACCAACGAGTACTTATCTGCATTAACTGAACAAATTATCTGCCGAAGTCGAAAAGCGTTTTCAAAAAGGCCAATTCTTGAATCTAATCAAGACAAAAAGCTTAAATGACACGAACTCAAGGCAATATCATCTTTAGTGAAAGATATTGCCATTTTTATAAGGCGGATACAATTTCCAAACTACTTTGTCACTTGACTCTATCACCAAGACGGTTCGCACCCGAGATATCGGACGTAGGCCAAAAGATACAGCCAATAAAACGTATTTGATAAGACCCACAAACCTTGGAAGGTTTGTAATTCCCCTCAAAGCAGTTAGTTTAAATTAGGGTTTCGAATCTAGCGGAATGTATGCTTTCCGAATATTCCAATAACTTTGTCGGATAAGCCTAATATCGTTATAAATAATAAATGTCCTATGCACACCCTCCCAAACCCCAACTTTCCAAGAATCAAATAAACTACTACCCAATATCTTCTGTATAAATTTCGCAAATTCATTTTCTTTTCTCTTATTACCCATCGATATTCTCTAATGGACCGTCAGAAAGTGGCTCTTATCACCGGTGGCTCATCCGGAATCGGATTTGCCACTGCAGTCGAATTTTCCAAGCGTGGATATAAAACATATGCTTGTGCCCGTCGTCTTGAGCCAATGGAACCTTTGAAAAAGCATGGAATTGTCATTGTTTCATGTGACGTTACACTGGTTGAAAGTGTGACGAAGTTGCGGGACCAAGTAGCTGCGGAAAATGGTGGGTATCTTGATATTTTGTTCAACAATGCAGGCCAGTCTTGTTCCTTTCCGGCCATCGATGTCACCGACGAAAATATGACCCAATGCTTCGAAGTCAACGTTTTCGCACCTGTTAGACTTACCAGAGAGTTTGCTGCTTTGCTCATTAAAGCTAGGGGCACCGTAGGATTCACCGGCAGTGTCAGCGGTGTTGTGCCTTTCCCTTTTTCTAGTATCTATGGAGCCACCAAGGCTGCTATACATCAGTATGCCGCCATGCTCCGTTTAGAGATGAAACCGTTCGGCGTGACTGTGCTCAATATTATCACTGGTGGAGTACAGACGAATATTGCCGACAAGCGCGATTTGCCGCTGGATTCTTGGTTCCGTGTTCCCGGTATTGAAGAAGCCTTTCTCGAACGCAGGGAGATGGCAAAGCGGAACAATCCCATGCCTGTGGAACAGTATGCACGAAAGGTTGCCGATGATTTCGAAACTCAGACATTGGGAGGTCGTCTCAACGTCTATCGTGGCAAAATGGCCTCCTTTTTGGGTCATTTGATGGCTTGGTGTCCTCGTTTTATTGTTGAATGGGGCTTGGTGCGCAAGTTCAAATTGGACGGTGTATTCTCGTATATTTCCCAGAAGTATGCCAAGCTGAAACATGATTGATGGGTGTTATATCTGATTTGGTCCTTGATTTTTTTCAAGAACTGGTCTATATATCGTGAAGATGCCCGTAACATGTTTCGTCGTTGCGCTAGGATGCCCGAAGTTCAAGACATCCGCTTCTCTTACGCGTTAGACCTTCGCCTTTACCGATGTGGGGAGGAGCCTGCTATTCTCTACTGTAGGGTCCGATCAGTGTCATGATGTCTTGGGTTCTATTTCCGATTTCTGTAGACTTGTCCATCAGTTTCCAAAACTTTCCCCAGTTGCATTTTGGAGAGAGGATAATTTATATAAAAAAATTTCTTGGAATCTAAGAATGGGCTGAATTGACTATTTTAAATAAGAGAAATGCTCCGGTGCAGTTATGTTCATAAAGGCCGGCTTTTGGTAGCCGGCTTTTGGCTAATGAATTTCAATTTTTTAATTAGCCCTACCTATATAAACTTCTTGGAAGCTCCTTAGGGCTTAGCGGGGCCTTTCACGTACGAGCTATTATAGACATTCAAAATACAAATCTGCTTCTCGTTTCATTTCCCTTGCTTGAAATATTTAACATATATATGTATTTCCTTCCCTGTTTTTTTTTTTTATTCTTTTTAGTTTATATGAATCCCCAACTACGAAAACAATTACTTCGATTTTACCTGAAAATCGAAATACTGAACGTGTTACAGGCCGTTTCACACTGCACGCATTTGGTCCCGCAATTCTCCGGCCGTTTGCACAACTTGCGGAACACCTTGCTCGATGCTTTTCATCACCGCTTCGATACAAAGCAAAGATTGCAACGCGTCGTAACCTGAGCACTTCACCTCTGTTTCAACGCCCTTAATGAGATTGACGAAGTGTTCCAACTGAAGATCAAATGGTTTTGGCAACTCTTGAGAAAGAGGTCCAAAGTTGGCTTTCGAATCGAACGATGAAGGAGGAGTTAAAGCCGAAAACGCATCAACGGGCTCAGGTATCTGTTTTGGTTGTGGAAATAGTCCACCTAATGCCTCGACCTCGACAGGCTTCCACCAAGAGTGTTCTCTGGCAGGGGTATTGTTCTGATGATATAGAGTCAAATCAGGCACAGAGAGAGTACCTGAACTACCGAACACTCTATAGAAGCCCGAGACATCCTGATGATGTGGGATCAAAGGATTCTCTCCCGTACCAGCTTCAAAACTGAATGGGGATGTGACATTGTCGGAGCATAAAAACGTACCGCAGCACCCATTGGCAAAACGGAGCGTAAGTGCAGCACCTTCATCGACGTGATCGTCTACACCTTCAGGCAATCTCTGTTGAGGCAAGAGTTCCGCGAACACACGTGAGATTGGACCAAGTAGATACTGTAACAAGTCCAAATCGTGAATCAAGTTGATCATGATTGTTCCACCGCCCAGGTACTTTGACCGGCGCCAGGCCTTTTCGTCAAAGTATTCCTGATGTTTTTTCAATGCCCATACGCCCTGGATGGCCACAGGGGTTCCGATCCGGTGCATGTGTTCTTTTGTCATGACAATGTAGGGGTTAAACCTACGGTGGTGGCCAATCAAGAGCTTCACGTTGTGGTGCTCGCAGTAGTCAATCAAGCGGATGCAATCGGCAGCTGAGGCAGCCATGGGCTTTTCCACAAGCATATGAATCCCGCGTTCAGCCAAAAGCATGCCAATCTCGGCATGGGAGTCGTTTGGGGTACACACGATCGCAGCGTCGGGGTATTCGTCGTACCTCTCACAAAAAAGAAACATGTCGTGGATGTTCTTAAAGTGCAATGCATCACAAGATCTTGCAACATCAGGACCCTTTGCCGACCGGTCAACGATAGCAAAGAGAGAACAGTCATTCCGTTTTAACACCAGCTCTGCGTGCCGTGGACCGATGAGTCCAGCACCAATGATCACAAACTGAATGGACTTCATTATGGTGGTGAATTCGTGGTGAAAAGCAGGGCTTTTAAGGTAGGGGTTTTGCTTGGTGTTTAGTCTCCTTGGGGTATATTTTCAGGAGTCTAGATTCGATACACAATCCTAAGAGGTACAATTCCTAGATCGATTGTAGTTTTTCTTAGATTGCGATTCTTTTTGATGATTTGAACCTGGGGAATACTTCTCTATGTATTTCGCTCGTGTGATCAGTTTTCAATAACACCTAGTGAACACCCGCTGTTATCTTCGAGGAGGATATAAATTCTGATGGAAATATTTTTTGTTCTAAGAGTAAATTAGGATTAGAACTCGGATGACCGGTAGGAGGCGGCAACGAAGCGTGAGATGTAGTTTTGTATTTCAAGATCCCACTTGGTAACAATTTAAGATCTGCTAAATGAAGAGATCTGGACCTTTCAAGATTTGAGGAAACTAAATAAAAACAATCAATGAATAACTCAAGTAAATAGAAGGGTTATTCAATAAATGATATGCAGCTGAAAGACTTTTCGTTAAGGGATGGAGAACTGGAAACTTTGATGGTTGGAATAAAAAAGACGTGACAATGGGATTTTTTTCCTTGCATGGAATGTTTCCGGAAACACACTCCCGGATTTGCTTGGTTCTGGCAGTCAGGTGACCAAGCAACAAAAGGAGCCAAGAGCAGAAGCAGTTCCGCTTGTGTGGGCGGCGCACGTGGCGCGGCTTTCTTATCTATCGAGCTCGTCTTTTTTATTTGCCTCTTGATCTTATCGCTCAACGCGCGCGGTTGTGAGCGCTGATCAGACGTCATCACACTCTTCATCGTTATCAGTGAGTGAGATTGCGGCCAGGATCCACAACCGGTGAAAGTCCAGAAATGCCCACGTGCCGAATGATAATTCTTGTTCTCCACAGTTCAGATTTCTATAGTGGCAATTTAATCAGTGCAGGAACATGGTCACGCCTTCCTAGCCTCTTTGATTACTGAGTTTGTCAGGAGTTTCCAAGGATACACTTCGTGTGGTGCTGTCTGTTTGGAAACCGGCAGACCGGTCAATCACAATTTGTGGGCGGACTTTAGACGGACTAACAACACCACAGTGAATTTCAAATATGGCTAATATCAGAAAAAAAAAAAACGTAACTCCACTCATGTGAGAATACATTAATGGAAACTTCGGGTATATTCTTCTAGTCAACAAAATGTACCAGTCGTTGTGTAGCTTCCTTTGATGTATCCATGGGTGATGAATGTCAGTTAATTCTCTGCAAATTTATTATATTTCCCGTTTGGTAAATCCTACCTTCTTATTTCCAAATGAGGATCTCTCTTTTTAATTTTTCTTCTTGGGGGCATTGCATTTATGAGAACCAGGATCATTACACGTGTGTTAGCTCATCTCAGAACCAAACAATACTAATATCTTGATTCCGTTCTCTTACCTAAATGATGTGATTTTTCCATTTTCTCGGGGTAATGACTCTGGATCTCACCAACACCTTTAAAGAACTCAAAACTTGGCGGCCACTTTCTCACCGCCAAAAATTTCTTGCCGTAGATGTTCAATAACACCCCAGCCATAACCATTGGCAAACCGCCGCCGCACGATAATATTGTTGTGAGCGTCAGGTGGGAGGTATACCAACACTTTCCGCCAACTAAGTTCCGGTGCATGGTACTTGCGGGCGATTTTCACTTGTTTGTCCATACGCCAGTCGTAATATCTCAAAAAGTCGCATATACTTTCTGGCCGGTTTTCTTGATCAGGGATGTTGCTGAAATGGTAATATTTATCATGAAAAATCACTGGAGTGCGCGAATCGGGGTCATCGATATATTCCCGTGATGGAATGGGGCAGATGAGCGAGTTTATAGCCGACTCTACCGCTGATGCCTTGGGAGGAATGTTGAGTGAGTTCACCTCGTCGTCATCTTCATCTTTCTTCTTCTTCCCTTTGGATGCTTCATTCCGGTCACTTCCTCTTGCGCTTATCTTCGCATACTGCTTGAATTTTCGTTTAATGCGCTTTGGCCGCTTTTCTTTGGTATGCATTGTGGGTTCGCTGTCCATATTGAAGATTCTGGCCAAGAAGCTGGTGTACTTTTCTGCGATATTGATCTCTGAATCTTCGGGGATCTGGCCAACATCATTGCCAGTCTTGTTTTCCTCCGTAGAAGGCTTTTGGGTATTGTTTTTGTTTTTCTTCGGCAGAACATTGGAAACTTTCTCAGAGTTCTTTGAGTGCGTATCTGTGTCTTCATCCCCCATCTTTTTCAGGTTATTTTTGAGATCCCGAACATCTCCAAGGGCCTGCCAGTCCAAATATAGCAAGGCACTTGTACGCAATGGCACAATACCATCGTTGACTGCATTCGCATACACCACACGCAGAGTAAACAGTTTGAGAACAGATTGCACTGGATCGTCCGGTAGCGTCTCGAGTATGGGCCGGACCATTCCGAACTTGTTTTCACCATGACGTTTGATATTGGGAAACTTTTTCAGAAGCGTCAAGTCTCGACCTGTCTTGCCCAAAGTGCCCAAATCTAGAAACCATGAAATCCAGAGACTCACCTCGCTTACGACTCCAAGCATTGGGCTTGCCAAACACACAAAATGCTTGAGCTCAATCTGCTGGCGTTCAAAATAGTCCGCGCCATGTGTTAGAAGAATGTGTTTAAGCGCGTATAGTTGGACGGGGCCGCCAAAAGAATGGCCCACAAACGAAAGACGCGATACTGTATGGCCTTGGCTTTGTAAGTCGGCAACAAGCTCCGTTACAAAGGTCGATACCCCAACACCTAGCTTGTGGATACCCTTTTCCGTGCGTCCGGCATTGCCGCGGTACCCATCAATCAAGAAATTGTCCGACTGAAGACTCAGAAGCATATCTCGCACATACAACATGTCCGCGGTCAAGTTAGAGAAGATACCATGAGTAATTATGACCAAATGGATGGGTTTTTCAGGTTCACGGGGCAATTTTCTCCAAATATCATCAGTTTCCAAACATTCCACGATAAGTCCATCGTGAGTTACGCTCCCCCAGTCGGTGGCATTACCATGACTATAATCATCTCTCAATGGGACCAGAAAATCGCCCTTGGTCAACGCCGTAAGCGCCAGGCGAGATACACGACGCATCTCAGCCAAGTCTTCACCAATCATGACCACAAACAGAAGTGACGCATGCGTGTTCAACACAATCTGGCACATTAGGTCACAAGTCCATTGGTATGTGGCTGAACCGTCGGAATTTCTACGAATTAGACTATTTTTATTTAAACAGAGGCGAACATTAAAAGTCTGGCCTGGTTTGATGGAGTTACGGAAACACACTTCGTTTGTTTCGGCGAGGTTCTCCGGTTCAAATCGACAATGGGGGTCGTAGTTGGCTGGAATCACATGGCAGTATAAGATGAAGGGTCCATTCACCAAATGGAAGGCCCGGAGCCCCGTTTTTTCAACATTCTTCACCCTTAGGTATATCTCCTTAAGCTTTTCATCTCTGTTTGTGAATGACACTCGGTACCGGCAAATATCTCCCAACCTGAATGTCTTTCTGTCTCTGTACCAGAGGCTGGGTGAGTGGACCAGAGCCTGTGACATCAAATACGAATTTTAATTCTGTGAGCGAGCGAATGACAGCGATTGAAAGCACTGAATTATTTTTAACGTTGGATTTCTGCTTATTTCAATTGGTATTTTTCTTGGTATTGTGTTGTTTTTGCGTTGCATTCTATTTTTCTTTGTTGTAGCTTATTTTTTACTGGCTCATTGAGCCGAGCTGAGCCGGCTTGGGAAAACCTGTACTCCGGAGTCCGGCCTGACGTGAAACCGCAACGCATCATGCGCACACTTTAACATACACTTTAGCAGGGTCACAGATACAGGATGGTCACGTGGAACTTCTGCTGAGGAGGACCCTCACTTGGAGCCGAGCAGCAGACTTAAAAAAAGCGTGCAATAAAAACATTGATAGTATAAAAAAAAATGTGTAGAAAAAAAAAAAACTATGCTCCTCCTTGCCACCTTGCCATGAGTCTGTATTCAAAAAAATTCAAGTCTTTTTACTATTACCTCGTGTAACTGGCCAAAACATCAAGTGTTTTCTGTACTTGAACCACCTGGCTTTCGAAAATTATATGCGCAAAAAAAGATACATATGGCAGAAAGAACATTTGTTTCCACATTCCCATGAACCAAGTAAGTTGCTCAACATTTTCTTTGAATCCTGCGGTTTTAAATTCAGGATCTCCGTACTCGTCGCGTAAAGCCAAAAGAGCCACATTTAGTTGGACCATTTCTCTTGCGATCATCTGGTCTTCATTCTCTTCATAGCACAAATATTCCATGTATGTAGAAGCATTGGTCATTAAATCAAACATGTATTTCACGTGCCTGAACCTATCCACAAGGTCCGTAACACCTTTTGTGTTCCGAAGGCTATTATCGATTCGTACAAGATGGATTCTTATTATATCTGATGCTTCCCGAAAACTCTCCAAGTCAAATGTTCTCTCATGAATAAATGATTGTAGCTTTCTGAAAGTCCACTTCAACCATTGATCTATCTCCAAAGACAAATCTTCTGGAACGAAACGTTCTTGGTTGTGTGAGATATTATTGTTCGTTGAAACGGGATTTTCCCAATTGTGTGTACCATTAATCCCAACCTCAGGATTCATTTGTTCTGCCGACTTAATCATTTCTCCTTTACTGAGGTAAGCCATTGATACTTTCGAAGCAAATGTCCAAAATGCAACCACCGCTAAGTATATCTTCATTTTTTATTTCAATCCTTTAATTGAAGTATGAAGTTTTCTTTTTTTTCGGGTTTCCTTTTTGAATCCATGAAATGGTTGCTGTTTGTATACGTTTTCTTCTCTTCGATGTGACAGCTGGTAAAATTGATGGTGTACTCATTGTTTGGAACATGCAGCCATTCCATCATGGAAAGTTTACTCTGGGGTGGCTATGTTGAAATAAAGTTCCCATATGTATTTACCCTGAAGTTTGAATCATTCCTGGGCTTTTTCCTTAGTACCATGGGTATGTTTACACGTGATAATCCGTTTGAAATATATTTCATTAGGCCTTCTAGGTACACCGTGATTTCCGAGTAAACACTCCACACGCAATACGGTCATCTGAAGGTCTAAGTAGAACTTGTTTCTCTTGTGAACTTCAGAGATCCTAAACAATACACTAGGTGATACACACAAAGCAGACGACAATTAGCGACCTTGCTTAGTAAAAGCGACGATCTCCATTCAATTATAAATACATAATTTACCATCTAACTCACTATTTTAGTAAGCTAAGCGGAAGAGCTCACACAGTTAATCCATAACTTGCTAGTTCTAATACTTCACCTAGTTCTCTCATAATTTCTGTTGAAAGTCTCAATAAAAGTTCCAAAGAGAGTTTCTTTTCATTGAAGATCATACCCGACCTTTCCCGTCTGTACCACTTCCAATGTAATGTGTGGTAGGATCATACTTTTTAATTTCAGACTGCGAAAGACAAGTTTTCCGGAATGATAATTTCACGTTTTTTTCTTCTTCTTTTAGTAAATTCAAAAATTAATTATTTTGTAAAAGGCTCCCCGAAAATTATCTCGATGTAAAAAAAAAATACGAAATTGTTCATCCGAAAGTCGCAAAAGTATTATTGTAGGTAGTTTTATAAAACGCCTCAACATCATATTACACCATTTCACAAGAAAATCGATCTCTGAAACCCAAAATGGCAAAGGATGATACCTTTCATACAATTTGAACATTATGAGGTCACTTTCTGTGTACTGGAATCTTACTCTCCAACTTCTGAAGTATGGATCGTGCTTCCCAATATTGTTTCTCTAGCACGATGCGGATAGTAAAAGGTAATTCACCTAGATTATAGAACTCCTTTCTCCATGCCACAATATAACTTGATAGCGTTCTCACTTCTTCTTCAAAGTCTTCTTTCTGAGGATTCGGAATTCCCTGTAAATCGTGTAATCCAAGAAGTCGGAGATTAACTTGGATCATACTGCTCACCACCTGCTGTTCATGAACTCGAAGACTGAAGAATTGCAAGTATTGAGATCCAGCGAACAATGCTTCAAAGATGTGCTTGACAAAGCGGTACGGCTCAAAACACTCCTCGGTAGCTTTCCCATCCTCTAGCAACTGGTCAATTTCAGATATTTTTTTGTTAAGATTCTTTGACTGTTTTCTGAAGCCTTTGAGATCAAACACAAGTTCTTGGAAGAACGAGTTTAGGCTACGTACAACATATTCCAATAGGTATTTAACTCGAAGGTTCGGTGGATTTAGACCAATTCTGGTTAGGTTTTGAACTTCATGTGCCACCGCTGGGGAAACTTGTGTTCCCATTGAATCTTGGTCAGTGTTTGCGACCCTCTGGTCTTGTATCAGAGTTGTAGTGGCCCTTATACCAGCCCTATAAAAAACCGGATTTCGAGCTGAAGCAGCAGAACAAGCAATCATTACCGCGGCAGTTACAGCCAAAAGTAATCTCATATCAAGAGTTTACTTTTGAAAATTATAAATGCAACACGAGGAATCTTTTCGAGACGTGCCGTTTATTATCCGGCCAACTGGGGATATTTTGTAGGAAGGCATGGTGAATATTAATCCTGCCAGACTGGTTGTGCTGGGCTATACGGATTTCATGAGTCACTATTGGGGTATTTTACATTTATTTATAAATTTTGTGCTCTGGAACGAATATATTCCGAAAAGAAAGTTATAGTAGCCACAACTTCATAGGCTTACTAGAAGAACAGGTGACAAACATAGGAGGGAAAGTCCCAACAGGTGTTTCTAGGTATGTACGAAACGTTTTCATCTTTTGCGAAGCTAAAACTCTTTATAGCTTTAGTCTTTATCTGCACTTCTCCTTTTGGCTTGAAGTTCGAAGACCGTTCCAGGTCGACCCTATTTACTTTTTGGGGTGCAAAATCTTTGCGCAATAAAATCACGCTTCAAGAAAAACATGTCTCACCACCAAAACAAAAACTTGGAAACAAAGCCACCAATAAATCTGCTGTTAGCAGCTCAAACTATCAGGTTTTACTCCATCTCAAACAAAGATTTTCCCCCTATTGTGTAACTTACTCTTGAAAATCTCCCATATATCTCTAGTCCGCAGTGTAACCCACGCCCGCAGCCAGGTCAGCACTTAAGGTCACACGCTCGGTGAGTAATCAGAGGAGTGAAAAAAGGAATAAAGAAGAAGACATACAACAGATCAGATCCCAAACATACCAAATGGAAAGTTTTTTTCTTCTTCTAACCAAATAACTATATATAAAACTCTTCAGTGTTCTTCTTGTTTGTTTTCTTTTCCCTTCTCCGAAATTGACCAACCTGCCTGACTGACCAAACAGAGGCGATTAATAATTGATGACTTTTGCGTGGGGCTGGAACTCGGCCCCGCGATCTTGTATAGTGCGCTGACAGGGCCGCATCTCTGATGCTGTGAGTCGCACATTCGATGCTTTGAGTCATATTGGGACTGGTTTGAAAAGTTTCATTTCTTTCAAAAAAAAAATGCTTCTAAGAACAAAAAATGTGGCAAATATCGGCAGACTTCTGCTAATAACGGCTTCAAGAAGCCTCCACCGAACCTCAGGGCCCGACCAGATACTTAAATTGTTCGACTCTCAAAAATATTTCGCCAATTTCAACCAGTCCGGGCACCTGGTGTTCTCTTCGCCAAGCGTGGGGCTCTTCAAAAACACCCACCTTACTTCTCCAGACGGTTTGGTTGGATTCTCCAAGTCCTCACTTACCAAGGCAAAGTCTTTAGTGAAATCCATGCTTTTGGAGGCCAAAAACACCGAACAAGGAAAACTTTCATATATCCGCAAGTTGGACCAGTTGAGTGACACTCTATGTCGAGTGATTGATGTGGCCGAATTCATCCGGGTGGTGCATCCCAGCCAAAAATGGGTCGATGCCGCCCAAAACACCCACGAGATTATGTTCGAGTATATGAACCAGCTCAACACCAATGTGGAACTCTACGAGACTCTATGCACAGTCTTGGATCTGTATGTGGCCAAAGATTTGAGCGAAGAAGAGATCGAGGTGGGCAAGTACTTGAGACAAGATTTCGAGCGGTCCGGTATTGCCATGGACCCAGCCACTCGTGAAAATTTCGTCATGATCACCCAGCAGATTTCCCTTTTGGGGTCTGCTTTCAATAACGATATCCAGAATATGGAGTCTTTCTGGGTGGCTGTACCCAGACACGAGTTTGAGCATATCGATTCGCCTGAACTCAAACGGGATATCATGCTGTTTCAAAACAAGGCCCCTCTGAATAATATGACAGATGTTATGATCCCAGTTGCAGGCCATATTCCTTCAGCCATTTTATCTCTGTGTTCATCTGAAGAAGTTCGTAAGCGGGTCTGGATTGCCTTGCACAATTCTCTGCAAAATCAACTCGATACTCTTAATTCATTTTTGAAGTACAGAGCACTTCTTTCTAATATGTTGGGTTACCGTTCTTTCGCCGAATATCAACTAGAGCATAAGATGGCCAAAACTCCAGAAAATGTGGTTGCGTTTCTTCGCAACTTGCAAAAAAACCTTTTATCTAAACCAAAGGGGGTGGTAGATGAAATCAGACAGCTTCACGATCTCAAAGCGCCATCTGGAGTTGCATCTGGGTTCCCTGTTTCGGATGAAAAGGTCTTGCAAGATGTCAAACCTTGGGATAGAGACTTTTTGCTAGCAAAACAAAGCCTTGACCGTACAGAGGACGCACCAGCACAAGACATTTCCGAGTACCTTTCGGTGGGTTCTATCATGAGTGGTCTTGACAAATTATTCCGCAGCATTTACAATGTGGCTCTTATTCCCGAAAAGACCATGAAAGGCGAAACCTGGGACCAAAACAAGGTGCGGAAATTAAGCTACGTGGATCTTTCCAACAACGAAGTGTTAGGCCACTTGTATGTTGACTTCTGGTCACCCAAAGTATTACCTTCGCATTTCACCATTGTGTGCTCGAGAGAACTCAATGCCGATCTAGGCAGCGAAAGTAGTCAAGAATTGGAAAAGGAAGTTCATCTTAGTACAGAAAAAGACTATCAATTACCGGTGATTTCGTTGGTGTGCAACTTTCTGAATTCTAGCCTGTCGAAAATCAGCCGTCTTGCTGGCATGGACAGTGACTGTCCGACTCTTTTGAGTCTCGAACAAGTCGACACAATCTTCCATGAAATGGGACATGCTACCCACTCGATGCTTGGTCGTACCCGTCTTCATAATTTGTCGGGCACGAGGTGCGCAACGGACTTTGTTGAGTTGCCTTCTGTTTTGATGGAACTGTTCAGTGGTGATCCACGAGTTTTATGCAAAATAGCAAAACACTACAAGACGGGTGAAACATTGCCACTTAAATTATTGGAGACTTACCAAAAACGTTCTGGAACGCTTAAAGATTCTGAAACATACATGCAATCGAAGATGGCTCTCTTAGATCAAGCACTTCACAGTGACAACGTGGTGGACTTCTCCGATGAAAAGGCTTTTGAAAACTTTGACTCGACCAAGATTTACCATGACCTCGAAAAGAACTTGCAGGTCTTTGCAGACGAGTGGTCTACATGGCACGGAAAGTTCCCTCATCTTTTCTCCTACGGGGCTGTATACTATTCTTACCTTCTAGACCGTGCTATTGCAGAGAAGATCTGGAAGGGTCTCTTCAACGCCGATCCATGGAGTAGAGATGCTGGAGAAAAATATAAGCAGAGCATATTGAAGTGGGGCGGTACCAGAGACCCTTGGGTGTGCTTAGCAGATGCCTTGGACGAAAAAGCGTTGGAGAAGGGTGACGCGCAAGCCATGGCTCTCATAGGCGATTTATGAACACCCAACTACCTAACACGAAATGGAAGCCAAAAAAAAAAAAGAGGGGAATAGCAAGAAAAGAATTGACTTGAAAAACTTTTGCTTTGGATTTTTCTTCAAGCCTTTCTATTTTTTATTTTTCAAAGAAATGTGATTCCAAAAGTTCAACTTCACCTGCCATAAATTCCCAATTTATTACTCTCTGGAAACGTCTCCTTTTTGTTGATCGCACACGACCCGTGCGAAAGTTTGGCACTGCTTATATCGGCAATCTCACGCACTCGCGCAGACAATCAGATCTTTCCCCCGCCTTTTTCTAGCTCATGGTTTGGGATATACGGTTTGTACGTTATGCTAGCTCGTTCAAGAACACTTCGGCTTTAAAGCGGCCTGTGTTCGATATTAAAGGGATTATTGCTCGCCAAGATGATATGAGAAAGTCCATTGCCCGGAGAGCAGATGGCAGCTCTGGTCAATTGGATTTTCTTCTTGAAAACAGGCAACAAGAACTTGCACTCCAGGAAGAAAGAAATCAACTCACAAGCGCAAGAAAAAAATTGGGGTTTGAGTTGGCAAACTTGCTAAAAAGCCTGTCTGGCGAAAACTCGCTATCAGAAAAAACACGTTTGCAGCTGGAGCTTCTGCAGTACAAAACTAGGATCTCGGCACTAGAAGATAAGCTTGAACAGCTTTCCGAAAGTATACATGATGCAGTTGAGTCGCTTCCTAACTGGATCTCGGAAACTGTACCAGAAAACGCACATGAGGCAGAGCTTCATGAGGTCATAAACGGTGAATCTGTGGAGCACGTGGAGTCTTCCATGCCTATATCAAAGCATGATCACAGAACAATTGGGCAAAAGTTGAGTCTAATGGACTTTGATAAGGCCTCAAAAATATCGGGCAATTCCTGGTACTACCTAATTAATGACGGTGCTCTTTTGGAGCAGGCTTTGGTCCAGTATTCTTTGTCTAGGGCACGGAAGGCTGGCTACAAAATGGTCATACCCCCATCCATCGTGAAATCGGAGATTATAAATGCTTGTGGTTTTAAGCCTCGGGATCAAAATGGTGAAAAGCAAGTTTACAATATCGAAGGCGAACCGCTCTCTCTTACTGGCACTGCAGAAATTCCGCTTGGTGCTCTACACTCACTGTCCACGATTTCCACGCCGCTTAAATACGTCGGGGTATCAAGATCTTATAGAGCCGAGGCCGGGGCAAGGGGAAAAGATACTGCGGGTCTTTACAGAGTGCACGAATTCACGAAAGTTGAGTTGTTTCATTTTGCTGATCCCGAAAATGCAGAACTGGAACTTGAGGCTCTTCGTGAATTCCAAACTAATCTTATCCGTGATATCGGCCTCAAAGCCAAAATGTTAAACATGCCTACAACCGATTTAGGTGCACCTGCGTTGAAGAAATACGATTGCGAGGCTTGGATGCCGGGACGTGGCTCGTGGGGCGAGTTGACCAGCTCGTCTAACTGTGGAGACTATCAGGCTAGGCGGCTCGGTATCAAACAAAAAGCGAAATGTGGAAAACTCGAATATGTGCACACTTTAAATGGTACTGCCATGGCAGTTCCAAGGGTGATTGTTGCTATTCTTGAGCAGTTCTACAACCCGAAGACAAATAGTGTGGCCATCCCCGAGGTGCTTCAGCCTTATATGGATGACAAAAAGGAAATCAGGGCGCTCTAGATTTCCAAACTTGCTCCTCTCTAATAAAATATGTAAATAGCATGCTTAAAATCTAGTATTCAAGCAAAAAAAAAAAAACACGATCATCTATTCCTCTATATCTGAGTTATTCGTAGCCAATCCTCTTGTGTGTAAATTATGCAACGGCATGCTGATAGTTCTATTATTTCGTTGCAAAGGGGTCAAGTTTCGTACATCTCTAACCTTGTTGGAGTGCAATTCTTGCACCTTGTCATATTTTGAGGTATCGAGATTTGTGATTGAGGACTGGAGGTTTCTTGTATCTTCTCCAAGCTTGACAAAATTCGATTGCAATTCTAGAAAAAGCTCCAATTTGGCATTGTAATTGTATTCTAGCTTGGAATGTTTCAATTCGAGATCAGCATATGACCTTTCTAGATCGTGATACTTGCTGGAAAGGTGATCATACTTTTTTTGGAGGTCAACTTGTTCTTGTTTTAAGTTATTGCTTTCGTGATCCAGGCCGTGTGTCCGAGTTGTTACCAAGTCATGTATCGTTTTTTGTTGTGATTCAAGTAAACTTTCAAAACGAGCAATGGATTTATCGATTTGTGCAACAAATCCAGAGGCCAGATGATTCATAGAGTCCTCTGATTTTTTGAATTTTTCTGGCAAGTTGAGCATCTGAAGAGACTGGAGTACTTGAGCAAGTTTTGCATTAACTTCTTTGGAATTTTCTTGGGCTAGCGACTCGACTCGACTGCGAAACTCGCCAAAAGTGTTCTGGACCTTTAGCCCACTAAGTTGTGTCTCGATGGCCCGCAATCTATTAATCAACATAGACTGGTCTTCCTCAGACATTTTCTGGGTCGTCGACTTTTCTGTTCTTTCAATATGGGCCTTAATTTCTCGTATTGTATGTTCCTGCTTCGCATCAAAGTGTTTCACCAATTCGTCGGTACTTTTTGAGTTTCTTAATGCGTAAAGCTCGTTCAAAATCTTACCAACGTCTGTTTTCGTCGCACTTCCCTCTTCGGTAACCTCCCTGGAGTACTCGGCAATACTACTTAGGAGCTTGTTGAGATTCTGGTTGTTACCTTTCAGCCGGTCATACAAGTGCCCCACATCTACCTGAGTTTGTTGCGTCTGAACCTCAAGCAGATGCAAGTACTTCATGATTTCATCGTGCGACTCATGAATATGCTCAAAATGGTCATCGATGTTGTCACTCTGGAGAAAGCTTAGTCTACCCACAGACACGTTGCCGTTCTTATGGGGAGATACTGGTTTTAGCGAATTTCTCCTAGGGCTGGAGCTAGGCGTATGAATTTGACGCTCTGATTGTGTGTATCTTGAGGACTCCTCCGTGTGTATATCTTGGGGGACATTTCGTGACCCGTTCTCTTCTAAAGTTGACATTATTTATGTTCTTATTTTCAGAGGACCCCTGATATTCTCTGGAAATATAAACATTGCGTGCACGGTCGCGCGCAAGATGTGACTTTTACGAAGTCGTGCGGTTCTTTTGGTCTCGTCAGCCAGACACCCAGATGTGGAAATTAGCAGATTTCAGAAAATATATCCTTTTAAAGTATTGTATATAGTTATTTCGAAGTTGATTTTATGTGATTTTCCTGTGATTTTGACTCCGTTAGTTTTCCCGACACATAGAAAATATCAGCAAACGGAAAACCTGTGGGAATAAACCATAATATGTGGTCTGGTCCACACGAATTGGTGGAGATCTATTAGTGCGCCTTTAATCACCAAACGTCACTTGCATGAAACCCAAGGGCCTCACCATGCACGATTAGATAAATCCTCGTATCTATAATAAGCCTGTTAATTGACTTTTTTTCAAGAGTATCCACAAGTAGACTTGTCACAAACACATGCCAGCCTATATCTCAGTGCCATCAAAAACCAAATCTACTCTTCACGGCCAGTGAGTATACGGTCTTTTTCAGCGAGTCCACCGTATCGGACATGGCCTCGGAGAGCCCGCTAGCATAATTGTTCATTTGCTCCTCGACTGAATCGAGCCCATCTCTCAAACCTCGTACAAATCTCTGTGTCCCAATAGCATAAGGATTGTTTGTGGCTGACTTTCTTACTGGTTCTGCGTATCCGTTATCATCCTTCCCTTTTACTAGAGAAGTACCTCCCAATGCGCCATAAGATTGGTTCGGGTTAGCCTCGGGGCTAATGTTGTATGCCAACTCGCTTTCAGGGTGTTTTGCCACCTTCCTATTAGGGCCGGCAATCAAAGAGGTCAAGTCTTTGTTCGAAATATAAGTGGTCTGGCCTTTGGCCCACAGCAACGCGCCTGCACTTGGTCTCGGTGGTATAACTGCTGTATCGTTGAAAAGCGTATCTGTTGGCTTGCTTTTGAAGGGTTTGTTCTTGGTTTCATCGTACAAAAACAAGTTAACCACCTCACTAGAGCTCACTTTTATGAAGATTTCACCAGAGTAAAGTACACTGGAGGTGAGAGCAGCTCCATTATCAAGTGCAGACTTTAATCTCACAAAGATATCTTTGGGAAGTTTGACATCAGCGATATCACTCAATGAGGGGAGAGAGAAGAGCTTGATGAATCCTGATTTGGTCACAGAAGCTAGAATAGCCCCTTTGTTCCGAAAAGTGATTATTCCACTGCTGACACAAGTTTCATCTACGACCTTATGCGACAACTTTTGTTTGGGTGACTTCAAAACCCTCAAATCTCTTGGGGAAGATACAACAATCAAGCCTGGGACCAAGACACTTTGCGCCAATTTCTGAAACATATCCAAGGTCGCGACAGCGGATTCACCCGTTACAGCATTCACGGGCATAATCTTATTTAAACCTGCCTCCCCATTTGTGTCTGTGCTTCTATAATTGAGTCCCAAGGTTTTATCGGCAAAAACCGCCTCAAATGCACCATTTCTCTGGGGAACAATTTTGAATGTGAGGAAATTTCCCCCCGCGTTAGTTCCAACGAACATGAGTAAAGAAGAAAACCCATCCTGGCCGTACTCCATAATTGCGAATTCAATAGCTGTAACATAGCATTCTCCTGTTATAGAGGGTAAATGCTTGACAACAGACTCCAAATTCAAAATTACAGCTGGGCCTCTAGTTATATCGCATATAATCAATCTACCTGATTGATACCCAATTGCAGCAAATCCAGCATTGGACATCTTAAGGCAGGAGATTTTGTCTTGGGTCGAAAGATTAAGCAATGAAGACGGAAAAAATGAAGGCTGGCCAAACCGACCGGAGATTCTTTTGCTTAAATCAACGATCGAAGCATCACCGTTTGCATGTAATACCTGACAGTTGGAGTAGTCCTCTCTCAATGGTGGTGCCATAGAGTCATGCGATGTTTTCCCGAACTTGCAAATCGCGACATTACCATTTGCGAGACCAACAATGGCATGTTTGCATTCAAAGCTGAAAGATACTTGTACGACCCTGTAAGAGGATGAGCCCGTGCCAGTATCTAACGTATCTTTCAAGTTTAAAGAGATTGAGTTTTCTCCGCCTTGGCGCTCGCCTGCTGTTACATCAAGGCACCTCACAGTGCCGTCTTCGTGACCACTGATGAGAATGTCATTGACGCCATCTTCCACTCCAAGTGGTCTTGGGAAATGTCTATCAACTGGGGCGCCTCCAGATACAAGAACCGGATCTGCAGACGGACCAACTCTTCTGCTTGATACAACACTGTACCAGTCCACTCTTCTCACAGTTTGCACGGTGCTAAATGTAGTTGGCGGACAAACTGACTGCAAAGAAGGGGGAATCTTTGTGGGTCTTGTGGTGGGCTCGAGCTCATTAAGATGCACACCTCCCATGTTGGTTAATATTAATATGTGAGAGGGATTGTGACCACCATGAAAGTATGGTTGGCCATCTGTGGCAATGGGTAGAATATTCACAATGTGCTCCGCGGCGCCTTCCTCTTGCAGCCTTCTGTTGAACTTAACGCATATGTTTCTACGAGTCTCGCATGGCTTTGCGTAAAATTCGCCCTGTTTTTCGTGAGAAGTCAAAGTATACTTCAATGTGAAACCAAAGTCCAAAACTCCGATTATATCTGGATGTGCATCTGATGCTCCAGAAACCAAGATTGTAGTATCTTCTGGGTCTTGGCCCGTGGTCCATACTAACCTGAGGTCACGAGAGAGTTCGGGGCGTACTGGGGGGCCTGGGAGATGAAGAAAAGTGTCATTTAACGTTCTGGCTTGGAGTAACGTACCGTCATTTCCATCAAAAAACACAAATGTTCCATCGTAGTGAACAGTTACGATGTGTAGGCCGTTTGGGTGGTAGTGAGCCTCTTTCACGCGAGAAATAACACTTTTGACGCTTCCAAACAACTTTTTCTTTCCTCCAGTTTCAAAATTGTTGGAGAATTCAAAACCTTTGCAATCCGGCTTCAATTGGTAAATGAAAGCGTTCTTAATGGCATCAGAAGTCAATGAAAACTGCACCGCGCAGTGTGAGTAGGTGACCAAGATAGTACCAATATCCCTTGGATGCCATTCAATAGCATGAACAGGGGATAGTTTTTGTTTGGGCAAAACCAGTTTCTGCAAATTATCAATTCTTAAAGGCGTTAAATGGAATCTGTCCACGTCATAGAAGAGCAAAGAACCATTTGCCATGCCTAAAATAAGCCAATCCATGGACGGATCGGTCTCCACTGCAGTGACGGATCCGGGGGCCAGGTATGTGGCCAATATCTGCTTCGTATAGAGAGATAATATGGTCACATTTCCTGAAGATTCAATGCACACTAAGTAGATGCCTTTTACGAACTTGATGTGAGAAATTAAACCGGAAGTCCGGAGCTCAAACACAACCTCAACCGAGTTCTGGCCATAGACATGGACAGAGTCCTTCTTTGTAGCAAATGCAAGAAGGGATTGTACGGGATCAAATGCAGTGGCAACAACCGAGTCCAATGGAAGTCCTAATTGGTCTCCCGCGATAATTTTGAGATGTTTAGCCAGTAATTCTGGTGTCAAACTAGCAGAGCCCGAGTTCCGGATAGCGTTACTGACAGAGCTCAATGAAAGCGGGGCCTTTCTCAGTTTAAGTTTATCAAACATGGCCGCGAGGATATTCCCAGTATAGTATCTGGGTAGACGATTCTAGCCTTTTATTTTTTGTTTTGTTTCTGTTTAACCTTTGGCTGATGAAGTAAATGGTGTAGGTGGAAAACCATCAGCGATCTGGTGGACTGAGGTTTGATGTGGGCCCACCGAAATCATACGGTTACTGTAGTACATGCAAGATGTAAAGTTCGCGTGCGCTCAGACTTCGAATTTTGATGGTTTCGATGTTTTTTCTTCAAAATTTCTGATCTGTCATTGGAAAAGAGATAGGATTGGATCTAATTCTGAAGTTGCATACACTATATATATATACATATACATACGTGCATCAGTTTCCCCACGGTGAAAAGCTGCGAGTCCAATATGCGTATACGGAACCACTAGTAAACTGAAGGCACCACCAATTTGGAATGTAAGCCGTTGGTTGAAAAATTGTCAGCGGAAGTATATTTTTCTTTTTCTCTACCTCCAATATTAAAGATATAATCGAGAGTACATATTGATGTAAAAGGTAATATCCTTCGTTGTAATCAACTTTTGAAAAATGAGAGCCACGCTATATATGCACTAGTACGATAACACAAGAGATCCAGGGGGGGGGGACTTTCTTAAGACAATATAGCTTTGAATAGTTTCCAATTCCAAGTTATTTGACTTTTTAGGAAAGAATAAAGAAGAAAATAGTGTTTCGCTTTATAAATAATATGAAAAAGGTGTAAATATCTGAAAAGGTCTTTTTATATACCCCTTTTCCATTTTCTTAGTTATGTTGTTGATCCCTAAATTGGTCAAAGGTTTTGAGAATTTAAATTTAAACCAAAAAGATACTCCTTGCTTAAAGATTGAAGTATCTTGGATTAAATTGTCTGTAGACAATAAAATAACAAACGGTATATGCATACATTTTAATACTTATACCAGAAAAAGTAAATGATATCGTATCCACACATCTCCCTTGGTTGCATGCATAATCGTTCAATCGTTCAATCCTGCAACCTTTCAAACATTGAACTTTCTCCCCTCAGTAACGCGATATTCCGGAGGTACAGGTGCGCGCTCGAAGTCAACACGTATACTCAAATACCTTTGACCAATTTACAACTTCAAACCTTAGGAATGGTATGTGATAAGATCCAACATGAACATTTTGATATATATTATATATATATGTTTTACTAACTTAAGTCTTCTGATCAATTAGTCGGTCTCGCTATGCTTGGAGTGGCCACTGCCGTCTTCTCATACTACACAGCTTGGGTATTCTTAGTGCCTTTTTTGGATGAAGATAACGTTCTCCAGAGCTTCTTTTTCCCTCGTGAATATGCCATCAAATTACCAATCCTCTTGCTTTTATTGGCAGCCTTGGGTGTGGGAACTTTCATTGGCAATGTCATGATCAAAAACGCCGAAAAGGAGAAGTTGAAGAAAAGTAAGAAAACCCAATAAGCTCCATTCTGTATTGAAGTCAGTTTATTAACGAACAGGCCGTGAACGTGCTGCAGAAGCTGCCCGTTTCATAGACTAGTCGTGCCAATGTGTGAGAATGTTGTTCAATTGGATATGTAACATTCCATGATGTATTTCCCAACAGGTGTCGTATATACTACAATCCATGACCCCAGATATGTTTTTCAAGTAATTTCCTCAAACGTAGATCAAAATATGCGATCTTTAGTGACCTCTTATGCTGTAGTCGCCTGTCTCCGTAATATACTTCACACCTTTGAAGGGTTTTACTGAATCCCCCATGCCTTTAGACGAGATCAACTTCAAGCTGTCTATCTTTAATCCACTGGGGACTTGGCCTTTATAGGAAAAACCCACCTTGACCCACAACGGCGAGACAGGGGGTTTTGGTTGCTCAGAAATTTTGACGGGATCCTCAGACATGTCACTGTTATCATCAAGTGTATCCTTTATGGTTAGAATAGCAGCTCTGAGAACTGACTGGGTACCCGTCTGCAAGTTTTTGATATTCCAGTGGCCACAACCGCGACCCTTATACGAAAAGTCCCCATCAGTTACTCTGATTGCTCTCATTTTGTCTATACCATTGATTGTTTCCTCAGAATGGTCAATCATCGACAGATCGTCAATTTCCTGGGTTGAAGGTTCGAAAGCAAATATTTCGACATGCACTTGTTCGATTTTAGGTACAGACTGATGCTTCAGGGTGTTGATTCTTAACTCAAATTCGTCTTTTTGGATCCCGAGCTCTGCTTGGAGGTCAAATTCAAGGATTCCTAGCATTCCAAGCTGTGTCTTCTCCGATAGACTATCAAGATCAACCTGATAGGTCATGAGTGTGGAACGGCCGTCTGGAGGGATGAAAGATAACGCCTTAGAGCTTCTCCACACATCAAGGTCAAGACACCGGTGGAACTGTGGAGCCTCTAGGTATGTCTTCGCGGAGTTAAGGAGAATTTGCAACTCAGGCACGCCCGTGATTCGAGATAAAAATTCAATTTGGCCCAGGATTGTTCCTGTGACAGGCACGAGGCGTTTTCCAGATTGCGAAACCAGGGTCGAGTAGAATGCAGAATCAAAGTTTTGGGCTTGCGATAAGTGCAGACCATGTTTTGTCTTTTTGTGACGTAAAATCACGTTCACGGTTTCCGTGACATCCACAAACATCTCGTTATTAGTGTACCTAGCATTAGACCTTCTCCATGGAACGGGGCTTTTCTCCACGTTCGATGTAGGCATGCCGTTGTTTGCAAGAGATGCAATCGACTTGTTGTTGGCAGCAGAAGCCAATTGACTACCAGTATTTAATATCTTCAGGAGGAAGCTCTTCAGCAGCACAATGTCCTTTAGGTTGTTGAATTCTGTCACATGAGGCAAACCATCAGCAATCATCTGATGAAGTAAAAGAGTGAGAGTGTCATTGTTGGCAGTGATTTTGGCAGCTGTCAACGGCAGTCCAAAATATTCTACCATTGTCTCCACCAATTTATCGATGAAGACAAAGGGTGCAAGGGGATTAAAGCCATCTCCAATCTCACGCCTCAGGCACAATAGGTAAATGACAAGCCGCCCAGTTGCAAAGGAACAGATGAAGTACTCTTTGCTGGTCTCTACAGACTGCACTGGGTGAGTTTTATGGTCATCGAACTTCGACGCTAGAGTGTTGGAGAGGGTCAGGAACGTGGGGACATGTGGGAACACCAAGTACTCATACGCCAAGGAGTTTTTCGAGTCGGCAATATAAACTCCTTCAAACATAAATCGAGGGGAAAGAATGAATTATATATTGACGGAAGCACCAGCGAAGTCTTGCTGTTTTTGTCAGATGTATATAATTTGATAGAGAGTCTCGGTTGGTTTCTGTTCCTGAGTCAAGTCAGGGCCGAAATTCGCGCGGCCCTGGGTGTTTTTCAGATCGGTTGTCGGAAGCACCCAATAAGTTCGCGATTGCCACACCCACTAGATAAGTATTCCTTGATAAAATATAGGAGAAAGGAGGTGTTAAAGCTGGGATTTACTTGATTTAGTATGTATGTTTAACACCGGAATTATATGATAATGTTAGAATGATGTTAGTTCCAAAGCTTGGTGTTTACCCCTGAATGGTTTTAGGTCCTTCTGCCAAAAGTCCGTGGGGCACCATACTACACGAGGTCAGGTGGATACCTTTTTTCAGAGTAAAAACGTTAATGATTTATTTTAGGTGTTTACCATGAAAATTGATGAGAAGATTACGAAGAGAGAAGATAAAGCTTACATGAACTGAAATCTATATTGAAAGGTATTATAGGTGTTGTGCTAGGTGCTAACCTAATTGCGAATGCTACAAAACTTCCAGTCATTATTAAGACACTACCCGAATTATGGGTACCTTGATATCTATAGAGACAAGGTTCAAGTCTAATCGTCAACAGTCCTTAGAGGGTTTTGGTAACCAAAAAGTACATTATATTCAAAACATCATTATCTCCGTTCAAATCCGTCTGCTGCAAATAACACACCCAAGGAAGGAACGGTGGAAAATTCGCGGCGAATTTAGGCTGTGTGGTCGGCCCATTAATGCAATAGATATACACAGAAATTAAGCGAAAAGCTGGTGTTTTCATGAAAAAAAGAAGTATGAAAATCATTGTAATACGACGAGTCGAAAAATTAGTAATAAACTCGTAATTTCCACCGCTTTGGGTAATTCTGCTCCCCCTCCAGATTAACCTGGGCCGGTAGACAAACAATCTTCGTTCGCAGAGGTACGGGTGCACCGCTCTACTAACAAAATTTTCCAACCACTACACTATCTACAGCTTATATACCCAAAATGTTTAGGAATATGTCCTTGGGCGGCGTGAGACTGTTGTCGACGTCTGTGCCTAGATTTTCATTCATTGGTAAGGCACCGGTTCGGTTGCTTGAAAATGTTGAGCTCAAGGCAGAGATGATCCCCAAAGAATTCTGCAAATCTTTCACCAAGGGAAAAAAGACCTATGCCTTAGAAAAGCTGATCACAATCACTGGTCCCAAGGGAAGCATCCGTACTACAGTTCCAGGATTCGTGAAGATCCATAACGAAAATAATGCAGTCAATGTCACTGTTGATAAACCAACAAACAAGATCCAAAGGTCGATGTGGGGAACCACCAGGGCTTTGATTCAGAACCACGTCATTGGAACCACCGAAGGTCATTTGGCCACTTTAAGGTTTGTGGGTACTGGTTACAGGGTTAGTATTGAACAGGCCGATGGTGAGACCTTTGTGGTTTTGAAGATCGGGTTGCCATATACGCCGAGATTGAAGGTTCCTGAGGGCCTTACTGTCAGCTCAAGTAATCCAGCTGCACTCTTGGTGGAGGGAATTAACAAGCAACAGGTGAAGCTTTTTGCTGCTGTAATCCGAGAGCTCAGAAAGCCCGAACCATATAAAGGAAAGGGTATTTTTGTTGATGATGAGACCATCAAGTTGAAGCAAAAGAAGATCAAGTAGCGGGGTTAAAATGTAAATAGATATAATGAAACATCATAAAGACGATTTTGGTATGTATGAGTCGATTCACTGGATAAGGAGAGGTGCAATTGTGTTTTTGTCCAAGGTGACTTTCCAGGGCTGGACGTGACAAGATACTCAAAAAAGGTTTCTTTGAAAAGGAGGTAAAGTTATCCGGGTATATCCTCTATTTAATGAGAATTGAATTAGTGCCGTAAAAATAAATAAATAAAGCCACTAAGGCTATCTGACCTTCGATGTATCAACGCTTTATTATCACGTTGAGTGAAGACTCCATATATTATTCACGACCCATCGGCCAATAAACTTACGTGACACAAAGAATCCCAAAAATGTCTCTAAAGAAGCTATCACAGCTCAAGAAGGATCGAGTAACTTAAGTATCAAGCCACTGGCGACCTGATGAGACATTATTATTTCTAAGTCATTTATAGTAAGACCTCACCAAAATTGCAGCTGCTTGTAATGTATATCGTTATAGCGAGGTGCACTGTACAAGCCCACATAAACATTCTCATGTCTCAACTAGAGATATCATTTTCTTCTTTCAAACTATGAAGCCGTTTATAATTAGAAGTACAAAAGAAAAAGAAAAGCTGTCACATATGATTGAAAATTTCTTTAGTTCCACAACACTACCAATACTTGGTGATGGCGGTGCCACTAACAAAAGCCAACTCGACTTGAAAGTAGTGGGTGCGGCAGTAGTGCATGCACCGCAATACTCATCAAAATTTTTAGACCAACACCAACACCAACATCCAGAAAGCCCAAAACCAATCACTGGATATAATTATCATGGCTTCTTTGTGGACCAGAGCTAGCCTGAAATTGGCATCGAGCGGAGCAACTGCGCTCCAGTTCCATAGAGGTGCGGCCAGAATCACCTCGATCCATGCGATTCCTCTGACATACACCACTGCCCCAACCATCAACCACAGTCTAACCAAGTCGAACGAAAGAAAAACACTTCTCAGCAGACCTGGGCTTCTTGGAATTAAGCGTGAGATGATCTCATGGTTCACGCCTAGCGGTGCCCAGTATGCTGCTACCATCATCGAGATCGACTCGTGTGAAGTCATCGATACTATTTCGTTTGACGAGCACGGATATTCGGCTGTCAAGGTGGGCCATGTGGATAAACTTAAGAACGTCGATCAGGGTGTTTTGAGGCTCTGCGAGGCCGCTGGCGTATCTCCTAAAGCCAAGATCTCCGAGTTCAGAGTCCGTACGGACGAAGGGCTCATTCAACCAGGAGCAGAACTTCGTGCAGACTACTTTGCTGTGGGTCAGCTCGTTGATGTCAAGGGTGTCACGAAAGGTAAGGGTTTCGCCGGTGTGATGAAGAGACACGGCTTCAAGGGTTTGGGAGCCACCCACGGTGTTTCTGTTTCGCATAGATCGGCTGGTTCTATGGGTGCTACTCAAGATCCAGGTAGAGTGTTGCCAGGTAAGAAAATGGCGGGCCGTATGGGTGGTAAAAACTGCACGGTGCACAATAACGAAGTGTTGCATGCTGATGGCGATGCTGGAATTTTGGTGGTTAAGGGCCAGATTCCAGGACCAAAGGGTGCATATGTCAAGATCACGGACGCAAGAAAGGTGTACGGTAAGTCGTTGCTTTCAGAGACAAAATTGTAAATAGGTTACTGAGCATCGAAAAGAATAAAATAAATTGGAACAGAGGACATTATTGAGCCGTTCTTTTGATTTGTAGACTTATCGTCATGGGCCAAATATTGTTTATCATACGTTACATGGACTTATCATCACTGGTGAATGTTCGTCTATTTTGAGAAAACCTTATTTAGTTTCCCACTTGAAAATAAGTGGAAGAAGACCAAACCGGACAGCGTTCTTGATTATTCGCTACAATAGTATTTCCGGTGATATAGTGGCTAGAAGTGACAATGACTGAGGTGTCTCTACCACTAAAGAGTAAAAATAAAAATTTCTATCGTATGGGCACCAGTTAGTTTACCATTCCACGAAGACCACCGCTTTCACGGAGAATCACTTCACTTTCATAATAACGAAAATCTTAGTAAGAGACCTAAATCTCGTTGTACATAAGTCTACATTCAGCTGTAAATACCATTACCTATGTAGATACTAGGGTTCAAGTCGGCATAGAACCTTAACTTTAGTAACCTGCCCGTCTGCGATCGAAAAACACCCGGTGTTTTAAAGCTGTTCCACTCACAATTTTCATTGTGTATCCATGTTTTTCAAGCATTCCTTTCTGATAAGTACACTGGCCACAGTGCAAACACCAGAAAATGAGCTAATCATAAATGATTTAGCACCATGTTAAGAAGGCCCAAAAAATACTGATACACCATTAACAAAGACAATTCCCGGATGGTTCTGGTAAAAGGCAAGAACCATGTACGCTTAAGAAATTGATCTCCCGGCGATAAAGAGGAAAAACTAACATTGACAAGGGATTCTCGCACTGCTTATATATTGTGCGAGTGTTGTGCCGGGTAACCACCGATGAACGAAAAAAGACCGGCTCACAGTACTAATTAACGGAAGGAAAGGAAACCCATCAAAGTATATTCGTTAATATATGTTCACTATGTTGTTCACATATTTTTTTTTTTTTTTTTGAAATGTCCTTTCTTCTCTATAAACACGTGAAATAGTGATAAATCAATAAGAAAGTAGGTATGTTTTGTTAGAATATCTTCCGTACGCCCTTACGCTAGACATCTTTCAAAAGAGATACCTGTAATTTTAAGTGTCTGACTTAATTCATACGTTTTCGAAAAAGGAAGTCGTGGTACTTTATCTTCTTCTTGGTATTTGTTGAACTTTAGCATTTCGAATAACACAATTAGCTTGATTATTGGTGGTTTTTCTGCGACTGGTAACGGCTGCAAAGCAGCACAAATGAATCACACTAAATTTGATGAGCAACTAAAGACCAAGAAAAAAAAAAGAACAAAAAATAGGTCGGGATTACATTCTTTTTGAAAGACGTTTTTCATCAGACATTCTATGTACATTTCTTATGCTGCGGGATATAATTTTGTAGTTTTAACAATGCAAGTCTAATATACACTCACTTCTTCCTGGTCAAAATACTGTTGGTCAAGAACTCCAATGCACTTCTGGCATCGGATTCAGGCAACACTCTCAAATTAGCCAAAGCCTTAGAGCAGTACTCCTGGGCCATATCTCTCGTTTTCTGTAATCCGCCCCACTTCTCTACGGCTCTTCTGGCAATTTCAACGTCACCGGGTTCACTGAACTTCCGAGCAATGAGCTCACCCAAATGAGGTTCTTCTCTCCATGCAAATAAAATTGGGGCAGTAGCCAAACCCAACTTCAAGTCGGCTTGACTGGGCTTACCAATTGCCGCATCACTAGACGTATAGTCCAACATGTCATCGACAACTTGAAAGCACAACCCCAAGTTTCTTCCATACTCGTAGCAGTTCTCAATGATGTTGTCTTGTGCACCGCTCAACACGGCAGCTGCACGAGACAGCTTGGACATCAATGAAGCCGTCTTCAAGTAGGTTTTATGTAAGTAGTATTCGAATGCAGCGTCGACATTGGTGTTGTGGTCGACTTCCACTGGTGTCGAAACCGAGTACTCGTGTTGCTCCACGGGAACTTTTCCGGTTGGTTCAGGGATCTTTTTGGTATCTCCGTCATTGTTAACCGTGGACTCGTCATGGTTGATCACGGTGTTTTTCAATTGCATGAACTCACCCTCGACCAAATTGGCGATGGTCGTGGACAATAACTCAATGACTTCGGGATTACGCAAACGCGCAATGGCCACCGAGGCACGGCCCAAGAGAAAGTCGCCCGCCAAAACAGCCATCTTATTGGTGAATGCAATATTTCCGCTAGGCCGGCCGCGTCTGGCATCTGACAAGTCGATGACATCGTCATGGAGCAATGAAGCGGTATGAATCATCTCCACAATCTCGGCCAAACGGCGTTGTTTCGGGAGTATGCCGTTTGCAGCATCCAATTCCGGAAGCTGGTCCATGGGTTTGGACAATGGGTCCAAAATCACCCGTGGGTTGATCCCGTGTAACACGGCGAGTGGAGATATGGAGTTATTCACAGAGTTTCCTGCCACTACCGTCTGTTGCGGCACACCGGCAAACGCCTTTTGCTCACTGACATCTTCAGAGTCAATCACTATCCGCGTCCTGTCCTTGAGAGGGATTTCCAGCAATGCCTTGGAGAGTAATAGCACAATTAATGGACGAACATTTTTGCCCTCGGCCTCGAAGTAGTAGCTGGACACCCGGTTCAACATTGGATGCCCGGAGCCAATCAAGTTTGCAATCAGCTTGGCCAAATTCGACATTTCATGACTGACAATGGAAAACGGATCGCTGAATTTCAGTGTAGATGGCTGCACCATCTTCTCGGCTGCCTCCACCGCCGTTTTGAAGGTATTGTTTTTCTCCGGGGCACGAGTGGCCGCCTGTTTCGAGAACAATCTTCGTGTGGGGCTGCTGTATATCCTATGGATCCCAGCCAATGCGGGTTTTTTATGTATAAGAAGCATTTTGTCTTGTTTCTTTTGTTTGGTTCTTCCTTTCTTTCTTTCTTTTTTTTTTTTTTTTATAGGACAGGGGGAAATAATCACACTTGGTTTGGCGCTCGGGCCTTTTAGGAAGACCTTTCACTATTCAGGCGCGGTGTACGGATGTACCGTGCCGTAGTGTCTCACATCTCTCAACTCGGGCACAGCGTCGTTTATGTTGCTTTATGCGGAGGAATGCGCGTGGGGCCGTCTCCATTTTCTCGCTAGGCAATCTCGCATATGTTTAGTAAGATTGAATCTGGATTTGTTAGAGTTTCTCCTTTTAAAAACCCGGGTCTCGGAAGTTTTCTTCATTTTTCAAACAAAAAATTTAGTGTGTATTCTTTTGGATCAGGTTTAAATCGCAAAGTTATCTTGCCTTTGCCACTTCGGAGAACACCCGTAGTGCAACTCACCACATTCTGGACTTATTTCAGGTCCCGCAGTGCATGCGTTCTCCTCCTGGTTTAATAAGCTAAATAAAACTATTCCGCATTTTTGCAATTTTCCTTAATCATTGTAAAGTCTCATAAAAATCGAATACATGCATCTTCTCTTCTTTTCTCTTCTTTTATACCAGGTATGAAAGTTTCTGGTGCTCATGCAAATGTTCGAAAAACACCTCGGGTGGTATCAATGCCCCAATGCTCCGTTGCGCATGGTCGTTCAAGTAAGTCATCCCCACCATATAACTGGCATTGACCCATCCAAATCCTTCCAAAGCCACGCCTTTGAAATCAAGACCTTGGTTTCCGTACTCGGCATCAACCTTGTGTGGAACCGCCCCCTTAAGAACATTGTACTTCTCCACAACCACACCATTGTAATCCACAAAGGCCAGGGTCATCATGAAAAGCCACCTATATGCCAATCTTCGAGCAGATCCCAGGTGATCGTAGTTACTCAACCCAGCCCACGCCAAGATTTGGTGCGGTGCCCATCCAAAGGGATAGTCCCATTGTCTAGATGGCCCATCTAAACCGACTTCTCCCACAGATTTAGCAGAACTACCAGCCAAACCACCATACTCTTCGAGCTTACTAAGCGAATTGGCCACCAATTTATCTGCTTGTTCGCGAGTTGCTGCTTTAGCCCAGAGCGGCCAAAGACACGTTGCAGACTCGAATTTGTGCTGTTTCTTTTCCTTAATATGGTAGTCATAGAACATAGAATCTTTTTTGTTCCAGAGATATTTCGTAATGCGTGCTTGCCTGACCTTAGCCCTTTTTGCCCAAATTGATGGGGTCTCTTTTTGCTTTGTTTGTGGATTTACCAAGCTACCATCAAAGAACGTCTCAATGATATAGGCAATGTCTGTTTCGTACTTGTAAAGCAACGAATTGAGATCCACTGTTGCCAAATGCGCAGCCTTGCCTTCGAGACGGTAGGTGGTGTCGTGACCCGACTCTCTCACTGCCCTATCATGCAAAAAGTATTCATCCAAATCAGGTTCGTGAATGCGTTTCTCGTTATACGCCTCAATGAATTCTTCCTGAGAGATCTGGTACTTGTCGACGTATTTCTTAAGGATTGAGTCGAAATGAGACTCTTCTGTTTCTGGTGGAATGCCTCGGCCTTCAGGATGATAGCACGAAAGGCCAGTTTCTTTATCTAAGCGCGGCTTTGTACACCATACGGTGGTATACTCTTTGATGGCAGCCAAAGTAGACCGTTTTAAGAAGTCTAGCATATCTGCTTTTCTATTCGGGTCAACGTCAAGTGTTTTCCTGAAGACTTGAAGGGCCATATCTGTGAGGAATGGAGGCTGCGAACGGCCCAAATAATAAGACCGGTTCGCATTCAAAATCTTATTGTAGTGTGTGATTTCGTATATGAAATTTTCGGTCATACCACGAGCAAGGTTCAAGTGCGTTTGGTTGGTGGTAGTGACATCCACCAATAGCCCTAATACGGTCATGTAAGAATCCCAGCCATAGAATTCATTGAACCGGCCCCCGGGTACAACATAAGGTTCTTGAATGAGGTTTTGTGGATCCATTGGGTCTGGCATCGATTGAAGAGTCAAGAGTCCAGGCTTTTTGTTGATCGAGTAGATGAAATCAGCATCAATGACTTCTGGGAGAAGTTGCACATCCAATTTTAACAGAGGGTTCTTGTTCTTGATAGAGAGATAGTATTCATATTGATCAGAGCGGTCATGTGGAATGTAAAGACGTACACTCTCTTTGGACTTCACCAAGTGGCCATTTT
>JAJMAK010000039.1:0-81690 GCA_030572615.1 Metschnikowia lachancei
TGGGCAATTATCGACAGAATTCCATACTTCAGAAAGTACAAGATTCAAGATAGCAAGGTTCCTAGCAATAAAGAGCAATGGGAGTGTCTCAAGTCGGTTTTAATTTCCCATTTCATGGTTGAAGCTTTTCCTATTTGGTTTTTCCACCCAGTGAGTGCCAAAATAGGTATGGCTTTTGATCTTCCATTCCCATCCCTTACGAAGATCCTCTTTCAATTAGCAATTTTCTTTGTCATGGAAGATGCTTGGCATTATTGGTTACACAGAGGCTTGCATTACGGAGTCTTCTACAAATACATCCATAAGCAACATCATCGTTACGCAGCTCCATTTGGTTTGGCTGCTGAATATGCTCATCCAGTGGAGGTGGCTCTCTTGGGTATCGGTACTGTGGGTCTCCCTATGGTATGGTGTTATATTACCCAAGATTTGCATTTGTTTACTATCACTCTTTGGATCTGTTTGCGTTTATACCAAGCTGTGGATGCCCACTCGGGCTACGAATTTCCTTGGTCATTGCATCACTTCCTCCCATTTTGGGCGGGTGCTGATCATCACGACGAGCATCATCACTATTTTATTGGGTCATATTCTTCAAGTTTCAGATGGTGGGACTTCGTGTTGAATACGGAAGCTGGGCCAAAGGGAAAACAACTGAGAGAAAATAAAATGAAAGCAAGAGCGGAGAAAAAGGTTCAATAGCTTGTGGGGTTTTAAAGGGCTTGCTTTGCTAGTTTCTTGATCTGAGATGAAGGGCAAGTCCCTGCAAGCCCGATTTAATTATTAGAATATCAAGGACAAACGATACTATAGATAGAATAAAATATTTTCGTTCAAATGAAAAAAAAAAAAATGCTTAGTAAGTATTCTTTACTTTTGTTGTAGCGGGTTCCCGTGTCGGCTTGATAAAGACATTTGTGTACAAGGAAGTGAAATTAAATGATATTTACTCAATAGCATTTTCTTATAGATAAAATGATAGGAAACCCTCCCAAATAAAGCTATAATTTCTGTGTCACAGTGCAGTTTAAGTGATCTTTTCTTTTCTGACGAATATCCATGAAATCCACACGAGATTCCAAATCTTCGTACTCAGATACTCCCAAGCTGTTTAATGTCAGCATTGCCTGCGAAAGCTTGATCGGTTCCAAGTATTTTTCAGCCAGTTGAACCTTCTCCCCATTAATGATCGAAACACGATCAGTGTTTCTCAAGTTTTGAATCGTACCGAAGTTCAAGGCTAGAAGTCCCAAAATTATCTCTAATATGATATCATGGGGAACTGACGAAGTGCGCTCGAGAAGTTGATGATATTCGTATGACGAATATGCCGCGTGTAAAAGAAGCAAACACCCTATAAAATTGAGCATTGTATCCTGAATGATTGTCTTCTTGTATATGGTGAGATAAAGGAATGTAAACAAAAAAGAATTGCGGAGATGATGTGTACTAACGTTCTTGATTTGAAGGAAAAGATCTCTAGGTGAGCTGAATTCGTTTCGCGTTTCGAACACGGAGAACCCTTGCGCGCTATCCGAGGCAATGAACAAATTGGGCATTTTTTGTAGATTTGACAAGGAATGCTATTTTAACATAGTTTTTAATAAGAAAATCAGGGGGAATGACTACTTGGGGATTCTGATCTCACGTGAACAATTTATTTTTGTTTTTATTTTCATTTCATTGGACTTCTGCTAAAGAGTCTTTACAGGAAACTACAGGAAACTAAAAGCGTCTCATAAATATACATTGGTTCAAGCTCTGAATCACTTCAAAATAGTCAACCCCCGTCTTTGCTCAACGGGCTCTTTCTAGCTCTAGCGAGATATGAGGGGGAATCTCTTGCAAGAAACCCTAATCTGGACACAAGAAGGGATTTTAACCGCACGATTTCTCCATTAAAAATAGTTCAAAAATGATATTCGCCCTGACTGTCAAAACAAGGGTAGACGTACAAAATTGCAAATCATCTCATCTCATTTGACAAGATTTCATTGATTTTCTCTTGGGCCTTGGTTCTCCATCTAACACTATCATAGAAAGAAGAGTAAGACCATGTCAAATCTTCCGCACCTTGCATATAGCCCGTGTTCTTGTTGAATTGTTCCAGCATGTGACCATGAGAGTCAATATGGTCTCTAATGACCTCCATAAATGTATCTGAATAGGTAAAGATGTTTCTTATGGTTTTTTTGTACCGCTCTGATCCATATTCAATGAGAAGAGGCCCCTCCAATAATGATTCCTCGACGAGAATATCGTCGACAAAAAGAGAGTAGAATTCCTTCGTTTCTGCCAGAATCTCTATAGCCGACCTCTCCTTGATTCTTTTGTACACTAACTTGTACAAGATCTCGGATACCGACGCAGTACATATGAACCAAGGATTTCCTTCCGTTGTTGCATATCCGTCATACACATCTTCAGGATAACGTCCCAAACCAACACCAAAAACTGAAGGCTTTCCAATATATTTGTGGTTGACTGGATATCGCACTTTCATATCTGTCACCATGTAATGAATTGTATTCAAAATGTGACTATCATCAACATCAAAAGGTATCTCGATGGTGTTTCCTAGCTCTGTATTGTGTGCGTGTAAAGAAGCAAGCAAAGTGGCTGAATCCAAGCCGGATCTGATCTTTTGATAAAAAAGTGAAGGGGTTTCCACTATGTAAGGGACCTTTTGCGATCTGAAACCAGTATCAGAATCCAAGATAAACTTATTGAGATCATCAAATTGTTCTTTCAACGAAATCAAAAACGTAGGGGAATTATCAAAAGATCTTGCTAAAATCATCCCATCTCTAAGACATCGGAGTTGTACCAAAGCGTTGAAGAAATGAGTTGACTTAACCTCTTCCCATAAGTCGAACAGCAGATATTTCCAGTTTCGCATCACATACTCTAAATCCGGCTTGATAATTTGGTGATAAATGTTTGAAACATTCCCCAAAAATGGATTGTCTATTGATTGACCCAGACTTTCCAAGTAGCTAATATAGCTTGCAATTGTCAGTATACGCAAAGCTGGCCCATCGGACTGTGGTCTACCCCATTTTTCGGCGAATGAATTTCCGTTAGCCATAAACTTGGGCTCCCCTAACCCAGAGCGCTTTGAATCCTCAAATTTTCCGGATCGGTTTGGTTTTCTCTGAAGGTGGTAAGATACCTCAATGTACAGTTCTATTGTCGCCTTTAACTTTGAAAATTGTTGTTCGGGTGTATCTTTCAACTTGTTGAGTAAAGATCGAACTGTTAATGCCGAGTCACGAATCCAATTGAAGAAATAATTTGGGTAAATGCGCAGTTGAGACGCTATAATCATTCCATCTGTCACCTCGCTCTCAAGGAGATTAGTCAGAGCCCCGCCGATATTTTCAAGCATTAAGAAGAATGCCTGGTTACTTTGCCAGATGAGCCAGGTATTGAGGTCCAATTCTTCGGTACCTGAAGTTTTGAAAATAACCTCATTTCCCCGGTCCAGTTCCTGGCCAAATAATTGAGAGACCCCTTTTAAGAATGGGTTACCAGACCCATCTGATGCTTCGGGATAAAAGGGTATCTGTTTCAAAACTCTGGCATTTAAAAAAGGATTGAAAGGTAAACCATTTGTTTGAGTAGCCACTGCAAGAAAGAAAATAATTAAAAACATGGGCTTTGTTGAAGGCAACACCTTTGAGAATGTCACGTTTTTGTGAGCAATGTCCGAGTGAAGTGATCCTGGAAGTATTTATGAGCAAAAAAATGAAATTTTGTGGCCACACTTGTTCATAGCAAAATTTTTACGTAAAAGCTCTTGATTGAACTAACTAGAAGCTGTTTTGTTGGTTTTATCAAGTGTGATTTAAGGAGCAATATGTGTAGTTCATTCAAAAAGGACAAACCAAAACCATGCACTCGCGAAATCTGGGGTACATGTTTTTTCCCGCGCAGGAACTGATTAGGATAGGATGCGAGCAATCAATCTTTGAAAACATTAATAATTAAAAACTGAAAGGAAAAAAAGTTCAAAATAATATTATCATTATAGCAAAATAAAAGAATGAAAAAAACTTCGTTTTTTCTTTTAAAAAAACGATGAACTTTCAAAATCAAAAGGATCCGAAGGATTTTCTAGAATCAAAAAAAAGTCAGAAGTACAATATTAGGTTGAGAATTTCGCGTTGATTTAAGAAGAAAACTTGCTTGAAGGATGAGGAACATTTAATATTTCATTTTGAAGAATTATTCCACTAATTAAAACATCTTGAGTCCGACCAAACTTAGCAGTACTCATTTATAAGCGCTAGAAGTATTCCATAAAGGCATCCCACCACTATTGGTATTGTCGACCCAAGGCTCTAACTCCTAGTAGAGAGTTTTTTTTTTACTTGTCCATATTGTTTGTGGTCTCAAAGGCAGTGATATTAGCAAAATTGCGGGGTCCCCTCTGATAACACTCCAAACTGAAGTCCATCAACTCGTCCATTTCCTCTGGCATCAACTTGCCTGCAGATTTTTCACTTTGACCCAATAGTACTGGGTTAGTCTTGAAAAGCAGGCTACTTGCGCCAGGTTCGTGTAGATGCAAGCGTTTTCCCAATTCAAGCACAGAGTTGAACGAATCAATTGTTGAAATGTCAATATTCTCTGCTGCTAACTGTTTCGCCATTCGCCCTAATTGGAATTGACCCAGTTCGATGACCATTCTTTCCAATGCCCTCTTGTTAAAGCTTTTCATAATCAAAAGCTCTTCAACTGTATCCCTAACCACAAAGCGAAAAATCTTTACCGGTTTTTTTTGTCCGATCCGATGCACTCGATCTATCGCCTGTAGATCCATCTGAGGGTTCCAGTCATTATCAAACAAAATCACAGTATCTGCATGAACCAAGTTTAATCCCAAACCTCCGGCTCTCGTCAGTAGCAAAAATATCTTCGTTGAGTTCTTTCCTTGGCTGCTAAACAAATCAATTTCCTCTGTTCTTATTTCCTGGTTCATTCTTCCATCAAGGCGACTGCATTTGATGCCTTTTTGCTTGTAATGCAAAGCTATGAGATCTAAAACTCTTGTAAATTGTGAAAAAATTAGCACCTTATGGTTGTCTTCCAAAAGTCTTTTCGTAAGCTGTTCGAGTATCTGAATCTTGCCTGAATTTTTGAGAATCAAATCAGCCAAACGCTTATCAAATCTTGTTTCATCCGCCGATTCAAAAGGAAAAGGTTCATAGAAAGTGTAATGTGTAGCGCAAATTTTCCGTAGTTGCATAATACCATTTTGAAGCAGGAGGTTTTTGGCATGACCTTCGATAGTGCAAAGAACTCTGCTAACGATTTCTTCTCTAGATTCTCGAGGCGGAAAAGCACTCTCAGAAACATTCATGACTTCATCAATTGCAACATGTGTCCCGTCAACATCTTCCAAGTTGCTAAAGTTTTCATCCTCTGATTCTTTCGTTTTTTTGGCATTTCTAGCTTTCCGAATACTCTTCCTGGTTTTACTTGCCAGATCAGAAACATCAACATTTGCGATTTTATACTCCGCGCTGTCATTGATTTGAGCTGGCTGCAAAAATTGTTTCTTTCTTGGGTGTTCTTCTTGGCCTTTCTTTGAGATTTTCTCAATTTCGGGGCTATCTTGAAAAAGAAGCAACTGTTCATCACTGTAATGAGTTACCCTTTTTCTCTTTTTACTTATCTCAGTGCTAAATTTCTCCCTCAAAATATTGTCCACGAAATCTAAATCATCTTCATCGTTTATGATATCTGGATAATTTTGCAACAAATATTCTTTGAGATAAAGTTGTATCACTGTATTATAGAGCATCCCATCCACGGCTCCCTGATAAAGTATACTTTGCATGGGCGAAAGGTCGGCAAATATGACATATTCCTTCTTCGGAGGCAAATCCTTAATTACAATTTCCTTTAATCTGCGCAAAAGAAAGGGTCGTAAGATAGATTGAAGGTGTTTCACAAACTCTGATTGCATTTTTTCTTTCACGAATTGTCTCTCTTTTTCTTCGAAACCACTAACCTCTAAGCTAGTCAAATCGTCAAAATCAAACCAGGACTCAAAAAGCTCTAAATCCTGAAATATTTCTGGGAGAATAAAGTTCAATAATGACCAGAGTTCTTTGAGATTATTTTGAAGTGGAGTTCCAGTAAGAAGCAACCTGTTTCCAACCCTCAACTTTTTCAAATACTGGATTAAAATAGATTGGAAATTCTTAAGTCGATGACCTTCATCAACAGTTAAATATTCCCAATTGACTTTAGCAAACTTCGAATGATCTCTTATCATTATTTCATATGACGTAACTGTAACGTTGGTAAGATTCTTCAGCTGTAGGCTCATACCTGACCTCTTTTCTTTGCTTCCTACGTACTGAAGGACACTTATTTGTGGTGCGAATTTTTTGAATTCGTTGCACCAATTCGAAACCGTTGATAGTGGTGCCACTACCAAAAAAGGACCTTTGACTCCATGTTCTATTAGATAGCCATATAGGGAAATACATTGGAGAGTTTTCCCTAATCCCATTTCATCTGCAAGAATGCCATTGAGGCCATTTTCGTATAACGAGACAAGCCATTCCAAGCCGTCGAGTTGGTAGTCTTTCATCACGCACCCAGATACAATTGCAGGTTGCTTTTGCTTATGACTTGTTTGTGCTGCTTCAATCGCCTTTTTTGTCTCTAGTGTCTTTATAGAGACTTCAGTAGTGGATATACTATCGGTCGATTTGGCTCTGCTACCCCGTTTTGGGGTTGTCCTTCTTTTCTTATGGGTTTTAGGTTTCTCAGAAAACGACAGTTTGGCAAGACGAGAAGAGTGTCTCACAGGAATAACCTCTAAATTGTGATCTTCGTCGTGCCGGTCTACCTCTGGTTGCATATCTCCCGAATTCTCTTTTTTGTTATGCTCTTTCCTTTCCGGGATTTCTTGGTTATGCTTTTCATTCATGGCTTTCTCCATCATATTTTCCAAAATTATTTGCGAATAAACCTGAGATTGTTGCACAAGCTGATTCAAGCGTTCAAACTTGGCCTCCACTGATAATGCGTTGAAATATTGCTGCGCTTCAGAAGGTTTGGCCTTCTTCACGAGGGAATCTAACTCGGAATTGATTTCATTCATATCATCTACCTCTTCTAACATCAAGCCTTTAACTTCAATACTATTTGGCTCGCAAACAATGCCAAAAATGAGCCGAGAAGTAGTGTTGTATATTGGACTTCTAGTTGGAAGTAAAATGCATCAACGCGCGAAAATCGCCACGCGTCTTTGGTACGGAAATATGCAAGATCTGATTTATAAAACTCACGGTGCGGAGTAAAGCAGTTATACCCAATGTAGGTCACCTTAATTTCATCCTAACGAAACACGGGTACAAAATAGAACAGCTGAAACCCTTTGTCTTTGGTTTTAATAAACACTTTCCATGAAATTACTTGAGCTTTTTGTTCGCGTCATTTAAGTAAGAAAACATATTTATGCGGGTCAAATCGAAGGCTTGTCCGAGCAATCTTTCCATATTCTCTATGATTCAAATAACACTTACTCAAAGTTGAACCATTCTTCTCAACTGAAAAATTTTGCATACTTAGCTTTCTCTGTATCCTTTTGCTTCTGAAGTAGTCCTTCAGCGCGAGCCAATTCTTTCTCTATTGCTGGATCTTTCATTGCATCTCTAGCCTGCTCCAAAATAGTTACCGCCTCTTTGAACTTTTTGCCTGCTATCATAGCCTGTCCTAACCTGAAAAGTGTCTTGGCTCTCTCTTGTTCAGTGATATCCATATCCAAGAGAAACGTACAGTAATCGACGCATTTTATATAATCTTTCAATTTGAGGCAAGACAATGAAAGATTTAGATAAAGCTTCTTCTTTAATTCCGCAAATCTCCTAAAATATTCTGGCTCCTGATCTTCATCCGGAATATATTCCATGACATACCGTAGGCATTTTTTGAACTTGAAGATTGCATTTTTATATTCACCTCCCTTTAATAAAGCTGCTCCACTCTCTTTGATTATCAATGAAGCTTCAAAAACTGACTTTGAAGAATCCTTTTGAATATGTTCATCGTCATCTGGATATTCCTCATAAATATCCCCCGCAATCTGATCATAACACGCGTTCCAAATGGGAATCTTATCACCCTCAAACCACTCACCAAATTTCACAATTACTGGGAGGTTATCTTCAAGGGGTACATTCTCTGGCGTCGTACTCACTCTCTCAATTTCTCGTACCACTGACTTTCCGTGCTTCACCTGGCCAAACACTGTGTGTTTTCCGTTCAAGTGTGGCGCAGAAGCGGTTGTAATGAAAAACTGTGACCCATTTGAGTTTGCCCCCGAGTTTGCCATACAGAGTAAAAAGGAGCGATCAATCGCCTGATCCAAGTTTTCGTCATCGAATGTGATACCATCCGGGTGAAGCCCTGCCCCCACCTGACTGTCGTTGTATTTATTTGCCTGTGCGTACAATATATCTCCTCCCTGTATCATGAAGTTCTTTATTATTCGATGAAAGTATGTGCCTTCTAAACGGGGGCCAAGATTGCAAAAATTTTGGCATGCCCTCGGTGCTTGGTGTTCAAACAACTCCAAAACTATCCTTCCAATCTTCTGTCCAGATATTTCTATATCAAGAAAAACTGTGCGGTTCACCGACTCGATCTTCATTGTTAACTCTCTTGTAATATTGTGCAATTCTGTCTTAATAGAAATTGAGTGTGAAAAGTCACTGCTCAAATTTTTTGTCTTGTCCATTTTTTTCCGGCGCACTATGTATGAAGTGCATCGGTCATGGTGAGAAAAGCGATGGCTCGACACGTGGACTACGAACACTTTTAAATTTACGAACCAAGATTTCCAAAACCATTTCACAACACTTGTAAACCATACAAATTCTACAAATTACTCTACGATATGTTTGCTGGCACAAGCCGGATCTCTAACCTTGCTCGGACATTCGCCTCTTCCACGCGCATTCGGTCGTATCAACTCCAACTTCAAAACTCGATTGAAAACGTCAATGCTCTACTTGAGGCAAATGATAGACTGTCTTATCTTTTGGCGCAGTACATTCCAGAGCCAGCTCGTAACACATTCATAGCTATTCGTGCTTTTGCCCTTGAGGTTAATAAGATTACTGATGGAGGAAGTTCGGACGGCCGTGCTGCGAGGGCCCTGAATCAATTAAGCAAATCAATTGGTATAACGACAGCAGATATGAAATTTAAATTCTGGAGTGAGCTAATGGCCAAAGCTTTTGCAGACACGGGTGATATTGGTGAGCCTGTGGCATTTTTGATTCGAGATGGGCTTCGAAACGGCCTCAATTTGGACATTTCTTACTTCCACCAATTCTTACAAACTAGAAGGCACTTCTTAAATAATAAACAGTTCGCCACTGTATCTGATATATGCTCATTCGGGGAGGGAACATACTCGCAACTCAATTATGCCACTCAAGCTATATTATTATCTCCACAAATCTCCCCCTCGGTGATTCATATGTTGGAATTATCGACACCACTTCAGGTTAAAGTCAGTGATATCGCTGCTCATATTGGACAAGCCACTGCCGTCAGTTCGATGATTTTAGGTATGAATTTTTATGCATCAACAAGGAATCAGGTGACTCTTCCGGTGGACCTCATGACTAAACACGAGCTTTCTCAAGAAGCCCTTTTAAGGTTAACTCAAGGGCACTTGACCGCTGATAATGAGATTCAGGAAACTAAAGAAAAATTGAAAAATGTGGTTTTTGAAACTGCTGTTACTGCCAATGATCACCTTCTATCTGCGAGAGAAAAGTTGAAGCAAGTGAAACATGAGATTTCGGAGATTATCAAGCAAAGGCCGAGGGACAACTTGCTTGCGAGGAATAGCAAAAACTGGAGAAGTGGCTTACCTGATGTCATTTTCGTCCCATTCATGCTAGCCATTCCCACTTCTCTTTATTTACAGAGGCTTGAGAAGCACGACTTTGATGTCTATAGCAAGAAGCTTCAGCACAAAGAATGGAGACTAGCATGGAATTCGTTCAAAAACTATTACCAGAGAAAAATATGAGACTTCAAAAATTGCCCTCAATGAAAACTGAAATATAAGTCTTCAAAAATTGCACCGTATAAATTGTACGGCTTTCAAAAAAATAAAAACCAAGAGGTACGTCATATAATAGACCCAGACACACCATTCTCTATAATCTACTACAAATAATTGTTAGGATTTTTATTTGAAAATCAAAGTAGATGTAATGTTTGGGAGGAGGGAGCACCTATTCAACATTCTTTACCTGCTTCTTCTTCTTCTTGTTTTGAACTGGTAAAGGTGTAGCAATAAGACTGACGATCTCCTCGTCTTCTAACTTCTTCTCAGTCGAATACAAAGAACCATCAAAAGACGGGGACGTGTACTTCACGATTCCTTTGGAAGTGATCGCCACTGTTGTAAAGAATTGAGCGATATACTCAGACGATTTATCTTCCATAATGTCATAAGGCAAAACAACTTCGTGGTTGCTGCATTCGATCAAACCAACGCGCACTTTTCTTGGTTGGTCAAAAATTTTAACATTCGCTGGGAATGGACCCACGACTTTCTCCTTAAATTGCTTCAATGCATCCTGGGAAGTTTTCAATCTCAAAGAATAGTTGTTACCAGTCAACTTATGAAGAGTAGTCTTGTACTTGGATTTCTTAACCTTTCCTTCATGAGAGGTGGAGATCAATATGTCTAAACCATAGACCTCGAGCTCTTGAAAGCGATGAGTTTCCATCTGATTCTTATGCTCTTTCGCGGGATTAATTATGATCTCCTTTGGTCCATACAAAACATTCTTCTCCTGATTATGGGACAACATTGATTGTACAGCAGATGTCTCAAAACTCTTGGCAATTTTGTCTACCGTATTGGTGATATCCCAGTTTTTGTTTCCAGGTTTCAATAGTCTCACAGCTGCCTCACTGGCATTCCAAGCGGAATGAAGCAAGTCTGCTTTTTGGCCAGTAACTGGCGTTTCTGAAGACTCTCCTATGATCAAGGTTTCGGCGACTATTGCAGGGTATCCTTCAATTTGTACACCAAGCATTATATTGACAACATCTCCATTTTTGAGAGTGAAGTTTGTCTCGTCTTCGGCACTTTCGGGTGAGCAATGAGCTGGGATGTTGTTTGGGTTAACACAAGTAGGGAAAGCGATACCCTTGGAAATTTTCTTACCAACACCTGAATTAAGTCCTTCGATCATAGTCTTGTCTCCTAACTCACATAAATCAAAAACCTTAGCACCCTCTTTTGCAGCCTTTCTCACCGTAGCAATGGCATGATTGGAGATGTTTCCCCCAGTCTTGTATTTTTCTACAACACTGGGATTTGCAATGGACGTATCAGTTTCTAAATGTGTCAGTAATTTCCCGTTGTAAATTGCTTTTAATTTTCTTCGTAATAGTTAACATACCTTTTTGGGACATCGTTCAAAGTCTTCTGAATGCTCTTGAAAGTTCTTTATTCTTTTTTTTTTCACTTCGACCAATCGGATTTGAACTTATATGCAGGTTTTGTGGTCAGTAATATCGCCATATCTAGTTTTACTCGGGAACGGTTGACCCATATAACAAAATACAGAAAACTAGAAAGTTTTGGGTTAGAAGGTTTTTGGCCTTCTGATTTTAAATTATATTCTCAAGTGAATGATTTTTGCCTTGCATAACGAAGTGCTAGCCGCAATCCATCTTTTGACCAAATCGAATTTTCACGTATGGAAGGTTAAAAAAGAATTATATTTTCATTGACTCAGATCATCATTGGTTTTGTTTAAAAGATTCCAGATTTTAAACCCAAGGCTGAACTTATTTTATCTGTTAAAATGATGACATTGCCAACTAACAGCACGAACAGAATGTATTTCGCGTAGTTTGCAGGCCTTCGCTGAGCGATGTTTTTCTTTTCTGAACCTAGTCCTATTCACGTGAACCCTTGCACTAATTTCAAAAATAGCCGCGAGTACAACTTTCGAAACGAAGAATTATCTCACATGCCTATAGATTATACAAATCCAATTCCTATCCATTAAAGCACCAATAAAATGTCTCAAGACAAACGAACTAGTCGGCGTTTTGGCTCCAGGATATCATCCATATTCTCTTCAAATGATAATCATCACCATCTAAAAACGAGCGACCGAAATGTGTCACAAAAGTCTTCCTCATTAGCCAAAACTCCTGACCAAGAATCTGTGTCTTCTAGAACATCCGTCCATCCACTGTCATTCAATACTGCAAGTCCAAACACTTATTTGCAGTCTTCGTCTTCTAATGGTTCAAGTAATCAACAAGACAACCACTTAACGCGCGAGTTACATGATCACAAACCAGAATCAGACCCAACTAAACAAGTATCTGAATTACCAAATTCTCAAATTCCAAATATTCCTATTGAAATTTTGCCTCTATCAAACATACAGATTACACAAGAAAAATTGACTCGAAAACCACCTCCAACACGCCAAAGCCCCAAATCTTCAGAAAGATCACTCTTACAAACTACAAAGGCAGAACCAACGTTGACGAATCGATTATCGGATGTCATGGGTAGTCTTGAACAAGAAATTGCGCACATGATAGATCAATATGACCCAAAAAATTCATGCCAAAGTCATGGATCATACTACTCTCCTGCCGACGACAGAAGCCTCCTGGAGATTGGCACAATGTCCAACTATCAAGAGCAAAGAATGGCCTCTGTTGATTCCGGCAGATATCAACAAAATTTATTTCTGGGTATTGACACTTCTGCTACAGTATTTGAAGGCAAGAACCAATTTCACGAGACAACCTCTCAAGGTTTTTCTGAGTCATTGCCAAGCAATTCTCAAGGGCAGCACACCCGTGCACGATGTATGTCCAAATCACAAGGATCAACAGGTAGTGAGGATATTTCGGGTCTGCCGTTTTATATGTCCCAGCAAGTATCTAGTTCTACTCATTTGAGGTCCTCGGGTGATACAAATGAATCTGGTATGAGGCAAAACTCCTATTCCAATAACTCCTCTATCAGGGAATTAAACTTAGGTCTCAAAAACTTATCTTCAGAAAGTTACTCGCTTGACAAAAACCAACGATCCGAAGAATATCGTTTCAGTGAGGAAAGCAAACGGAACAATACACATAGCCATGACCAAAGAGAAATCATGGAGCAGTCCTCTATGATAGACCAAACCGAAGACTATCAGAACCAAGGTTCTCACAAAGAAACCCCCTATTATAGTGCAAGACACGATACTTCGAGTGAATTCAATGATCGAAATGGTCTGTCAACGAGTGAAATCCCGTATCCAGTCGGAGAATTCACGAGAGCGCTGAACCACCAAATATTGTATGAATTGGTATCTAGTAATGGTACAAGACCGGGGCACCTCGGTAATTGGGACGAAATTACTGAACCAGTGGGTCAGGATGTACTAGTCGCTTTGGATGAAACAAATCGGCGGCGCAGTCTAATAGGTGTGGCGCTGCCTTCCAAGACTGGAAGTCTTGCTGAGATCGTATCGACACCAAAACAAACCACAACACATACACGGATGCTGTCCATGAGCTCTGTGTACAGCGCTGGGTCTAATCGCCATGTCAGCTTAGCGACTCTCAAGATGGCTTTCGTCCTTCGTCCTGGAGAGGGAGAAAAATCAAATTACGTTGATACAATAAGAAAAAGTGCGGGAACGTCATACAATGAAACGGGTCCAGGAAAATGGAAGCTTCCAACGGGTATAATGCCGGTTGATAAGCGTGAATTTTTACAACAAAGCAGTAAAAAATTCAATAGAGGTGTTAGCAGCACGGGATACAGAACAAAAAAATCGAGCGGGGTAGAACTAAAACACGGTCACTTACAGCCAAGATTATTGGCCGCCGAAGTTGATGAGGGAGATAATACAAATAGATTTGGTGCTCTCGGACGTTCAAGCACGCTTCAAAATAAGTCTCTCACGCCTGCAACTTCAAAATCATCGACACCATCTGCCGGCTTGAATGGAGTATCAAGAGCAAGTTCACTTGAACGAGCCAACACTCTTGCTTCAATCTCTACAACGGGTGACTTACAAAGTTCACTTAGCAAGGTTTCAAGCTCTCGCCGTGGAAGTAATATATCCTCGGCAGAGTCTGTGGGTAGTATCAACAATGATCAAAATGTTGACATTTACTACCAACATCAAGGCTTCAAAATCGAAAATGACGATGACAGTCTGGAAAATGATGACTATACTCAAAGCTACGCCGCACCAATGATTCAGAATAGTGATGACAGTGAAGAGGAGAAACCTCGGCTATTTCTTGCGAACCCAGATTCAGACTCAACCTAAAACAACCTGCTGTACAAAACTAGAAGTGCCGCACGCAAATTGGCAATCCCATATAGGGTATGAACTTTACAAAGCCTCTAGCCCATTAAGGGCCCCGGTTATCTAAAGTAATATAATCATAATTTTATGAGCAAATCAATGAATAAATAATATAATTACGTCTGTCTTTTATGACATTGGGAAAGATTTTCAAATTTTCAAGAGCACTGACCCATCCTAGATTCCTGCACTCTTGCTATCCGAATATGTACACGTGACTTTTGTCACGTGATCATGTTTCCTCCACCGTGTTAACCTCAACAAAAAAATACCTGACGCCCAACACACCCAGCCCCACAACAACGACCGTTCATTGCATGCTACGATGTCTGCTTCAGGGTATACTTTGATTTATGAGCCCGATACGACGGCCAAAAATTCTTCCAATGAATTAAAGTCTCTTTTGGAGAAATCAAAAGATGACATCAAGATTTCAACGATGAAGCAAATTATCATTTCCGTACTCAACGGCGACCCAATGCCAGAATTGTTGATGCATATCATTCGCTTCGTTATGCCATCTAAAAACAAAGAATTGAAGAAGTTGTTGTATTTTTACTGGGAAGTATGTCCCAAGCATGATGAACAAGGAAAAATGAGACATGAAATGATTCTTGTTTGTAACGCAATTCAGCACGACTTACAACATCCCAATGAGTACGTGAGAGGTAACACTTTGAGATTTTTATCAAAATTGAAAGAACCTGAGCTTTTGGAGACGTTAGTTCCGAACGTACGCCAATGCTTGCTTCACCGTCATGCTTATGTGAGAAAGAACGCTGTGTTTGCTCTTTACTCGATCTACAAGGTCTCAGATCATTTGATTCCTGATGCCCCCGCCTTGGTTCTTAGCTTCTTAGGCGAGGAATTTGACTCGGTCTGTAAGAGGAATGCTTTCGTTTGTTTGGGTGACTTGGATAGAGATGCTGCTTTGCAATACATTCAAGACAATGTGTATTCCATTGAGAATTTAGACCCTATTTTACAATTGGCTTTCGTGGAATTCATTAGAAAAGATGCAAAGTCTTCCTCTAGCTTGAAACTTCAGTATGCGAGCCTTATCACCGCCATTCTCGAAACTTCGTCCGACGTTGTTGTATATGAAGCTGCTGTTACCTTAACGGTATTGTCTACTTCCTCCCAATCCGTAGTTTTGGCTGGTTCAAAGTTTGTCGAGTTGGCCACAAAAGAAGCTGACAACAACGTCAAAATTATTACCTTGGAGCGCATCAATGAGTTAAACAAGAGACATCCCGGACTCTTGCAGAGTTTGTCTTTGGATATCTTGGGTATCTTATCTACTCAGGATATTGGCGTTCGTCGCAAAGCGCTTGAGGTCACTCTCCTGTTGATTGGCAGCAGAAATGTTGAGGATGTTGTGAAATTATTGAAGAATGAATTGCAAAGATCATATTCCTCTAATGATGACAAAAGCTCTGAGTACAGACAATTGTTGGTCAATGCTATTCATCAGCTTGCTATTAATTTTAGAGAGGTTGCTATAAATGTCATTGACTTGTTGTTGGAGTCTATTGGAGACCTTTCAACTGGTGCTGCCTCGGATGTTATTACCTTTGTAAAAGAGGTCGTTGAGAAATTTCCAGAATCAAGAGACACCATTATCAAAAAGTTAGTGACCAGCTTATCTAGTGTCAAATCCGGTAAGGTATATCGTGGCGCTCTCTGGATTTTGGGTGAATATTCCGAAGAAGAGTCATCAGTGAGAGAGTCTTGGAAATTTTTAAGATCTAGCATTGGCGAAGTCCCAATTTTATCTAAGGAGAAAAAGCAAGCTGCAGAAGATAACGTTGAGAATACAAATGAGAATGCTGGCCATGCTTCAGCTTCAAAGAAAGGACCAGTGGTCTTACCTGATGGAACATATGCTACTGAAAACGCATTGACAGCGTCCTACGTATCTACCGAAGAGGAAGATGATTTTCATATCAGGAAACTCATTTTGGCTGGAGATTTTTACTTAGCATCGGTACTTTCCTCGACTTTGGTAAAGCTTGTTCTCAGATTGGAGAAACTTCACACCACCCAGAAGCACTTAAATGCTTTGAGAGCAGAAGCCTTGTTGATCATGGTTTCCATTTTGAGAGTCGGGGAAACCACTTTTGCAGCAAAGAAGATCGACGAGGACTCTGCAGACAGAATACTTGCATGTATCAAATTTTTGACTGATGCAGAAGATGGTAGCGTTATCTCAGAAGGCTTTTTACAAGACACGAGAGGTGCTTTCAAAGCTCAAGTCGAGAGTGAACAAGCTAAAAAATCCAAGAAAGAAGCTAAAGAATTCTACAACAACGCTGCGAAAATCGATGATGCCATTCTCTTCAGGCAGTTTGAAAAGTACGATGGCTTAAAAACTGCTGATGATGAGGAGACCTTGGTTGTCTCAGGAGCACTGGGAAAGACTGATGAAGTATCTTCCAAGCTCAACAAAATTTTGCAATTAACAGGCTTTTCGGACCCCATCTATGCAGAAGCATTTGTCAGAGTACACCAATTTGACGTCACATTGGATGTCTTGTTGGTAAATCAAACCACGACAACTATGCGCAACTTGTCTGTTGAGTTTGCTGCTTTAGGTGACCTCAAGGTTATCGACAAACCCTCGCCCGCAAACATTGGACCACATGGATTTCACAAAGTGTCGGTTACTGTGAAGGTAACTTCCGCTGATACTGGTGTGATTTTCGGCAACATTGTCTACGATGGAAGGCACTCAGATGAGTCTACGATTGTCATCTTGAATAATGTTCATGTGGACATTATGGACTATATCAAGCCTGCGACTTGCACCGAAAGTGTGTTCCGAAAGATGTGGAATGAATTTGAATGGGAGAACAAAATACTGATCAAGTCTCAAATACCTTCTCTCAAGGAATATTTAGAAGAATTGTTGAGAGGTACAAACATGACTTGTTTGACTCCCGGGGCAGTTGTCGGGGAAGAATGCCACTTCTTGTCTGCCAACCTATACTCTCGCTCGTCGTTTGGTGAAGACGCATTGGCTAACTTGTGCATTGAAAGGTCTAAAGATGGATTTATTATTGGCCACGTCAAAATTAGATCTGAAGGCCAGGGGTTGGCATTAGCCCTTGGTGACCGTGTTGCACGTGTCTCCCGCAAATCTAAAGGTGATGAGGTCAAAAATGTTTGAGGACATCAAGAAAAACTGGAGCCCATGGTCTAAGAGATCGAAATAACTTTGCAAAAGTTAAAAATAGGAGAATTGATAAAATTTAAAAAAAGAAGTTAAGAAATGTAAATTAGCTAGATTTGACAATTATCTGAGTCAGAACGATATGTCTTTGTATCATTGAGATGCGATACCTTGTAGACAAATTTCAAAATGCTGGTATTGGTTCTGTCAGATTTATGGCTAGTATTTTCAAGCAGCGTGTGAAGAGATTCGCCGTCGTGAACATTGATGATAGGTAGTATCTCAATGTCATCGTCTGATGCGTATTTTTTGTAAACAAGTCTTTTAAACATTTGAGTCAAGTTTTTGAATATAGAAGAGAAATCTCCATTCAAAATTACAAGTTGTAATCCAAGGTTTCTCTCATATTGACTCATATCGATAGAATTTTGAGCAGATCCCCTTACTATATTAATGATTGACAAATCATCAGCCTCGACCAAAACTTTCAAGTTATAATTCTGAGATTTGAGGGTATATGCTTCTGTCTTCAAAACATTATTGGCACTTGAGCACATCAAAAATGCAATGTAGATGGCACATCGCAGAATATTGACCAACCCACCATGGAGGGTAACTATCCTATCAACACTGAGAGGCGTGCTTTCAGATAGGTTTATAGATTCCACTTCAAACTGTTCTTGTAGCGTCTCTTGCTCTTTTAGACTTAAATGTTCTGCCTCGGAATCACACAAAACTATTTTTATACATGCAGAGAATTTTTCTTCGCTATTTGCAGTTAGTCTATCGAGATACTGCTTCACTTTGGAACACTCGACGACATTATTCACTGATGGTCTGAGAACAGGGGTATCTTCAACAAGTTTGTCTGAAGGATCTAGGTCTGAGTTTGCTTGTTCTTGTTTCCGCTTTCGAAAACTCCGGCTACCTGAACTTTGAGCATACATGAGAGCAGACTTTTCATCTCTGTTTCCGATGTATCAAGTGTGATTTTATTAACAATATCGGATGTAAGGGTGTTTTCAATCTTGAGCCCGCTCAAGAAAGCAGATACGCCCCGATATCTTATTTCCTGGCTATCTAATAAATGATCCTTGAGGATTCAGAATATAAAAATTATAGGCAAAGCATACCTTATCTGCTCTATTTATCAAGGAATTTTTTTAAAATTATTTTAGGAAAGACGTTAAAACAGTACTTGTCTCCTTGTTATTTCATCAAGCATAAAATACACTCGAGCACCGCGCGTCTGGTGCACGATGTCGACTAACGCTCACAACTTATCTCTAAGTTCATCACAGAACCTTTCCTGGAATTCATAAAGCTGATTGAAGACGGAGTGGACCGTGCAGATCTTCCGGCCCGTTCGGGCCTCGGGATCTCAACCTAGATCTCTTCTCTTCTTACTGCAAAAAGGTACAGCTCAACCCTACACCTACAAAGAAACTACCAAATCCTCTTTCTAACTCAGTCAAAACTCTCAATCCGACAGCTGACTTTGTTAATTTTTGGAAGGATGTGAAGAAACTGTTTTTTAAGGATTACACGCACTTCACATATATCCACTCACACTCAACCCAACATCACCAAACGTTGACAAGTTCCTTCATTACCTTCGGGCTTTGGTTGTTCTGCGAAAGCTAGAACACCCGAAGAATGCACCGGGCGAACGAAAACGACGACTACTCCAAACAATTATCTCTGATTTTGGATTGGACAGAGGCTCTACTTCTTGAGAAGCTTCATTTTTTCGACTTGTCATACAACAAACAATTCTGAGGGAACAATGGATACACTAACCCGTTCATCGCCCGGCTAACGCCGAGCATGAACCCTTTCTGATGTCACCCAAACTTGATTTAACGGCCCAAGTCAAATATCCCACATTGAACGTTGAGGAAAATCTTTTTTCGCTGACCTTTGCTGTGCACAGTCCGCTCGCGCGACATGCACCAAACATCACGAAACCTAGGTGCTCATTACAACAATCCACAGGCACGGTTTTAGCGATAGTTTCCCTTCGGGAACCAGTCTTTCCAATTCCCAGGCTAAACAAGTCTCGTAATTTATTAATTAATCTAGTACGCATATCTCTAAGCTCAATCCTAACGAACAAAAACAGGTTCGAATTCAAAATTCTTAGATTGAAAGATGAGCAATAGGTTTGAGCTTATTTTAAATGTTAGCATGTGCTGTAGTTGCTTTTAAGAGGTTTAATAAATCAATCTGAAATTACAATGATGCCAACATTCTGGCATGCCCTGTGCAAAATTAATTCAATATATATCCTTTCTTATTCCAAAGAATAGCTTTGGTGCAGAATGAGAATCTATCATGAGAAAATGAGTCGAGTCTCACCAGAACTCTTCGAGGACGTTCGCTGGTTTGCCGCGATGGTCCCACAAGTGAACGTGCAGATCCGTACATTTTTTTATAATGATGTAAAAACCCGTACAGTCAAACTACTCATCCCGTACGTGAAAAACTAAAAAAAATAGCCATACAGTCCAGGAAGATAAATTTTTATTACGGTGACGATGGGTAAAAAGGATAAGGTTGAAGACATTGCTGAGGACAACTATGATAAGCGTATGGTGGCTGTTTTGCCCTTCGCTAAACCGCTTGCACCAAAGAAATTAAACAAAAAGGTTCTTAAGACGGTCAAGAAGGCCTCGAAAGCCAAGCATGTCAAGAGAGGTGTTAAGGAAGTTGTCAAGGCATTGAGAAAGGGAGAAAAGGGGCTTGTTGTCATAGCTGGAGATATTTCACCTGCTGATGTGATCTCACATATCCCAGTCTTGTGTGAAGACTCCTCTGTTCCTTTTGTGTTCATTCCATCAAAGGAAGACTTAGGATCTGCTGGTGCCACAAAGAGACCAACTTCTTGTGTCTTGATCGTTCCAGGTGGAGGAAAGTCTAAGAAGAATGCTGACAAAGTAGATGAGTACAGAGAATCTTACGATGAAATCGTTAAGGAGGTTAAGGAATTGAATTAAGAATGCCTTGATAAACCCTCAAATGGCATACGAATCCCCCTTCGGCGTTCTTATCGTTTGAATCCTCTTCGCAAACTATTCTATGAACGTCACTTTTGCTGAGTTTTTGAAGGCGTTTGTAATTTTGTAAAATATTGGCATATAGATCTATAAAATCGATCATTTTATTGGGCTTTCTGTACAAATATTTCAAATTATAAATTGCAGATTAATACTTATTTCTCTTGTCTCGAAGAAAAAAGAACAAAACTAACATTTCTCTCGAATTAACATCACTCTCTTCAATATTGTTGGCCGATAATCATCATTATAAATGTATTAGTAGTTCGTGATATTTTCACATTATAAAAGTGAACATGAGTATGAAATAAATGCATCAGAAACAACTCCAAAGCTTAAACACATGAATCTGAGTTAACTCTTTTTAAAAGTACAAGTTACAAGGGCCTGAACGCAGCTATACATCATTAGCAGCGAAATACAGATCCATGTGTTGGTCGTAGTTCCGGAATCATATAATCCGAGCCTTTGGTTTATACCTTAGGAGTAACCGGATTCAAACAATCAACTAAAAAAATATATTGCAAACAAATGGAAAGTTGAGCAAATATATACCCCGCCTGTTCATAATATCATAGCATACTACGGGTGCACTCTTTCTTAAACAAAAGCTATCTTAGAGTGAATTGTAGTGTGATGACAAACGAAAGCTGTTTTCATCAGACTATGTTCCTTAGTTTTTTCACCAATTTCTCCGTAATAAATTTCTTCCGAAGAAAAAGACTTGGGCAGTCCAATGTATTGCTCTCCAGAAGAGCCAAAATTACGAGAGTTAAATCGTTATTTTTCGATACCTGTTTCCCAGACGAGTCAAATTCGGTCATTTCTACAGAGCACTGTCTTCCGACAAACTGAAATGTACAAAAAAGAATTAAACTTATTGGTTACTGATGTCATTTTTGCAAATGTAATGCAGCATGTCCATAAAGTTACAACTCTTCATCAACTTTTTCTTTGTTTGAATTTACGGAGATCAATTTGAGCCTGAATGGATCACCTACGCGAACCATGAAACTTGTGTGTTCTAGTAAATGCTTTATAAAAATATTATCTGTGGTTTCAATCCCATCAACTATTTCCGGAAAAAGAAGTATTCCTCGACTTACATGCGCAAACGGGCCTTTTTTTTTTTTGCTTTCATCAGTACAAGATGATTTTTTGGTAAGTTTATGGCATCTGTGTCCAATTTCAAATAGACACGCCACTTGTCGCATCTTGAACAATTGAATTTGTAACAAATTTGTCTAATTTTACAATGGAGTTTTTCTTCACTCCTTGGGCGTACCAGATTGACACCATATTACACTCTGTTTATGTCATGAGCAAGAAATCTTCAAGATGATGTGACTAATGACACAATTCACAATTTTCAAAAACAGGGCCACCAATGTAATCTTCTCCCTAATTATACTCCTTTAATTCCGTGTATTTTTTTTTTTTGCGGTATCCAAGATACTTCAAAGCCAAGTATGAGAAAAGTCTCAGCCCTGTATATCTCAAAATTTGATAATCAAAAAACTATGATATTTTATGATTGTAAGAAAGCACCAATCAGATCTTTAAAAGGCACAGAATATATGTACTTGAAATTTTCTTGTTCTAATCGGGTCCTCTCATCATGTTAGAGCTGAAGCCCACTGCAGTTATATCGTGTTGATGTGTTCCAGGCCCATGTAAGTAACCACATGAACAGCTGTTTTTATCCCCATGTGATTGTGAATCCTTCTCCAGTAAGCATAAGTCCATATCATCATTTTCTAAGGCCTGAAACGGTGAGACTGTCCCGTCCACCCGTATTTGTGTACCCAGCATAGTGATACTTTTCACGTCCGAGAGAAGATCAATTTTTCTTCGCTTAGTTTCCTGTTCAGATTCGTGAAATATAGGGTATGACATTATATATCCAAATGTATACTGAAAGATTGACAAAAAGAAATGCAGCCAGAGAGTCTTCGTCTTTTCCGGTGCACTTGTTATTTTTTTTTTTTTTGTATTCTGATTAATATGCAAAGCCTCTCTCATCGCGAGAACTATAGATACTGAATTCGAGCTACAAAAAGGAAAAAACACAAATTTCAAAACACAAAGTAATATTTCATTTTCAGGCGTATGAGCTAAACTCAAAATCCTCGTACTATCTTTTTAAATAATCCTGATGTTTTTGGTACTTGATTAATAATATGTCGTTCTCCACATCGATGCAATTTTGCGGGGTATGTTTGTCGCATCTTTTGTGGATTTTGAACAGTCAAAGAGGAATCTTCAGTCGCATGGATGGTCTAGTTTTTCTAACCCATTGAGAAACCGGCATCTTAAGAGTAACTTTTGGTTACTTTTACTTTGGGTTGTATACGTCATTTATCTACAGGCCCCAAGGACCCTCGTCTCAAACCTATATATATATATATATATACTGCAGACAACATGGTTTACCTCGCCTCTTTCTTGTTAAGTCTTTCGTGTCGTACGATTCTACTACAGAAATCCTAAAGTAATCACCATGGGTATTAAAAAAATCTTCAAGAAAAAGGAACCTACTGAAGGCGAATTGGTAGATGATTTGCAAAAGATAGGTATTTCCACAAAAACCGCTAATAGCCGTCAAGAGAAATTTGGTGCTTTCAGACAATATGCTCATGAGAGACATAATCAACGTCCAGGCTTAGCACCCGTCAATCCTTACGCTGATGTCAATAGCAGTCCAAATAATCCATATATGCAATCATCTGGTCAAAATTCTACTAGCGAAACGAGTTATGATAATGACAACTCCAACCCGTACGGAGCGCCAAAAGGTTCGAACGAAGCAGTTGCAGGAAAATCGAATAGTTTCAATCCTTATGCTTCGCAGTCAAACGATCTTAATCACCATCGTGATTCAGGTTCGAGCCCATTTCAGAATAAACCTAATAGATCAAACCCTTATGAAGCAAATTCAATGAAATCCACCGCTAGGGGTGGCTCAGAAAGAGGGTACAAAGGCCAGTCCCACGACCGCCAGCAAGTTTCAAATTCTTACGGATATTCAAAGAATTCATCTTCTATGGGTGAGCGTGATGGTCGAAATATACGCGATGATGAACTGACCCTTGATTTGAATGATATACCGACTGATCGACCACCAGTTCAGATGAACAAGCCTATTCGCAAACAACTTGGTACACAAAGCGCTTCCTTGGATTTAAATGAATTACCTGATGAAGATTTAAATGTTGATTTTGATAATCTTTCTGATCAAGAGCAGGTAAACTCTGAGGATGAGGAAGTTGAAGCTATCAAACAAGACATTAGATTCACCAAGCAGGAGTCTGTTGCACTGACGAGGAACACCTTGAGGATGGCCCAAGAAGCAGAAGCGTCAGGAACCAATACTCTCGGAATGTTGGGATCTCAATCAGAGAGGCTCTATAATGCAGAGCAGAACTTGTTGTTAGCAGATACACAGACAAAAATCGCGGATGAAAAGGTTAGGGAATTGGGAAGATTGAATAGATCCATTTTCATACCAGCAACAGGAAATCCATTTAACAAGAAGTCCAGATTGCGCCAGCAAGAACTGAAGTTGAAGTCAGATAAGATGCAAGAAAAGTATCTTCGTGATACTAATCGCAAAGGTATGTACGCAAGTGAGCAACGTGTAACACAGGGAATCACAAACAAGGCTACCAATTCTGAGCTTTTCAACAAATATCAGGGCGAAAAGCAAATACAACAAGCACAGAGGTACCAATTTGAAAACGACTCGGAAGATGATGAGATGGAAAAAGAGCTCGCTTCGAATTTAGACCAAATTTCTAACTTCTCGAAAAAATTGAAAAATACAGCGAAAATCATGGGACAGGAAGTTGATGCTCAAAATGATCGCTTGAGAAGAATTGAAGAAGATGCAGATAGATTGGATATAAATGTCCATCTCAATAGTTCGCGTTTGAACAATATTCGATGAGATTTAAAGCATTGTTACCACATTTTAGTTCTTCGCGCAATTATTAGTTGTTTTTTTTTTTGCGAATAATACAGTTTTTAATTTAGTGATATTATTAAGACTCTTACTCTTTATGGCTTATGTTTAGTAAGCTTTAGTTCCCACTACCCTTCGTCGACGGACTGAAAAATAACAAGGCTTAGCCATGCTTAGCCATGCTGCAAAAATACTGGTTTAAAGTAAGCAGAGAGACTGATTATATCATAACTGACCTCATTTGCCAAATAAAAAGTCAATTACATATTTTATCTACACCTGGGCAACCTTGGAAGGTCCACTCAGCAGTAATGAACCTCAAACACGGTTTAGTCTAATCCAAAGGTACAGCAGGAAACAGAATTTTGAGAAGTGGATATAGAAGGAGGGGCCCAGTCAAGGCTTTCCTTTTGGGATACTGTAGCTTCTCAGAAGTGAAACTGAATTAGAATCGCCAATTGTCATAAATTTATACAAAACTTAAGAATCTACATCAATAAAGTGGTGACTACAAGCAGATGTGGGTCTGCTTCGGAATCGGGTATTGTATTTAAGGCACATATGGAACCACGACCGAGTTCAAGATGCAGAGATCTTCGAGATGCTCTTTGATTTATGGCTGACAGATCTTATGAAACACCTTTTTTGGGGATTTTGTAGGGTATTTTTGTTGAGAATGAGACCAGGTACAGGCAATTGAAACAAAAGAGAGATTATAGAAATTCCATTAAGTTTAAGGTTTGTCGCTGTTACTATATGAATAGCATCCAAAGCACGAAGTCAAATGATTACATTAATGTAGGGGTGGGTCTGTCTGTCTGTCTGTCTGTCTGTCTGTCTCGGGCCATTATTTGTTCAAGGAACAACCCCTTTCGAGAGAAAAAACTGGGATTTCCAGTCCCTTCTAACGCTCCAAATTTATCTGTTGGGAGAATTATCCCAGAGATTAGACTTTTTTTTTTATTATAATTGGCATACTGTAAGACATAAATTTCTCATCAATGTCTGTGGTGCTCAGAAACATCGAAGGTCGATAAATTCGATATGCAGATTGCTATCTCCGGCACTTGCATACGGGTATGATCGCAAATTCGCAATAGTGCGCAACATCCAGTAAGGCCGCCCCTAAATCATTTATAACTTTTTTTAATCAGATCTATTGAAACACAGCACTGATTCGTAATGCCTCACCAACTCAAAGAATCGATCCTTGTTGGGAGACTTCTTCTCAACTTTACCTCAATATTTGTGTCTCTTGGGGTTTTTTTGTTTGGTTTTGAACAAGGATTGATGTCTTCTTTATTAACAAACAAATACTTCAAAGATTACTATAATAATCCCAGTCCTGCTGCTGTTGGTACCATGATTGCCATCCTAGAAATCGGCGCCTTATTATCTTCTTTTGAAGCTGGTAAGGTCGGCGATAAGATTGGACGTCGCCGAACAATTCGCTTGGGCTCATTCATCTTTGTGGTGGGAGGTCTCATTCAGGCTACTTCCCCGAACATACTAGTTTTAGGTGCCGGTCGCTTAATAGGTGGAATTGCGATTGGATTCCTCACAACAATTATTCCTTGCTATCAGTCTGAGATAAGTCCTCCTTCAGATAGAGGCTTCTATGCTTGTCTTGAATTCACGGGAAACATCATTGGCTACTCAACCAGCATCTGGGTGGATTATGGCTTCTCATTCTTAGAAAATGATTGGTCATGGCGCTCTCCCTTGTTCATTCAATGTTTCATGGGACTTCTTCTCTATTTGGGAAGTTTCCTCATTGTGGAAACCCCTCGATGGTTATTGGATCACGATCATGATATAGAAGGCATGATTGTTATCAGTGACTTATATGCTGATGGCATTATTGAGGACGAGATTGCTAAATTTGAATACAGACAGATCAAAGAGAACGTTCTTATTCAACGAGTAGAGGGTGGCGAAAGATCTTATCTTTATATGTTCTCACGTTACAAGAAAAGATTATCAGTTGCTTGTTTTTCCCAAATGTTTGCTCAATTGAATGGAATTAACATAGTTTCTTACTACGCCCCAATGATTTTTGAAAGTGCTGGGTGGGTAGGAAGGTCCGCAATTTTTATGACAGGTATTAATTCTTTAGTCTATATTGCTAGTACGATCCCTCCTTGGTACCTTGTGGACGGTTGGGGGCGCAAGCCTTTACTTTTGACTGGGGCTGTTGTGATGGCAATATCTCTTTTCTCGATTGCCTATTCTTTGTTTCTCAATGATACGTATACCCCACAAGTTGTGGTCGGGTTTGTCATACTATTCAATGCCGCTTTTGGCGCCAGTTGGGGACCGATTCCATGGATGATGAATGAGGTCTTGCCAAATTCTGTGAGATCAAAGGGTGCTGCCACATCCACGGCTACGAATTGGCTATTTAATTTCCTCGTTGGTGAAATGACCCCCATTTTATTAGATGTTATAAAGTGGAAGACATATTTAATTCCGGCGGTTTCTTGTGTCTTGTCATTTTTATGTGTCCACTTTCTTTTCCCTGAGACAAAAGGCTTGAGTTTGGAGGATATGGGCTCCATCTTTGACGATTCTTCGTCTGTATTCTCTTTTCATTCTGGGTACAATTCTGGAAACGGAGCATATGGAGCGACTGACTCTTCATCCAGAAGAAATAGTACAATGGACCCTCATGCTGATTCTTCACACGACAGCAGTCAATCTTCTCATTTCACAGCCGCTCAATTGGCCAGAAACCCTTCTTCTAGAAGAACAGAAATGGATGGACTAATAACTGGCGCGCAGGTAATTCCGCAAGTCATTCCTTCCACAGATGTCTTAAAACCTGTTGCATCCGATGTGTCTTCATTGCATGATGACAGTGCTATAGAGCCTCCATCTGTGGAAGAAATTTTGCGATTTAAAGAAAAAAAGAGGAACAATTCGTGGTGGTCTAAATTGAAGAAGAATAAATCTGATTATGAGGAGCTAGTCGAGTAACTTCAGTCCATTCGCTTCACTAAACTGAATACTTACCTCGATTCCTTTTCCATTGATAAATACTTTTACTTTCGTCTGTTTTATCTACAGAATAAATGAAATCAATCACACTCGAAATAAACCAAAAGTTTCGCTAAGAAAAACAAGAGAGGGAAGCGGATTTACTTTCTCTGTCTCCTGTAAGTAAGTTACCATCTATTCTACTCTAAGCCACCTCACCCAATATTATTCTATAATTTTGGTTAAGTCTGCTCTGTTGCTCTACAGATTTACCAGAAGTTGTGGCTGCGGGCGGTTCAAGTTTACATTATGAGTGACTTTTTACGGTCTCTTCGCCATTTTCACCGACTTTGATTTCTAATCCTGTAAACTTCTCGAAGCTGAATCTTGCTTTAGAATGTATTTATACGCTTCACCATTCTAGCCTATGGTACGCTATTTATTACAAGCTGTAAAGTTAACGAAAGACTAATGGTGTGGCCAATGATCAAACAGAGTGATCTCGATATAAACTTTTTCTCTATAAACATACGCCTTGACCTATATTTCGTTAAGTTTTGGGATATCTAGGGTATATGTCCGAAATATTGAACAAAATGCATCCATATAACCCCTAAGTGCAAAATAGTGTTATTTCAACGACAACATCCAGTAAATATCAATACTCTTGTGGGACATTTATTGTTGGACTTTAAGATGTCGCGCGTGAGCCCAGACCGTCAGACGTGTGGAAGAGCGCCTGGTATGGAAAGGCAAAAAAAAAAAAAAAAGTTTCTTAAAATCGTTTCTAATTACAAATCTGAAAGAAGGAGTAAGATAGATCAAGATTATTTTGGCAATGTGGTTTCAAAGTCCGCAATCATCAATTCCTTATTATAAATGTATATATGTATTACACAAGCTCGACAGTTGTGACAGTTCATCGAGAACTTCAAGCAAGCTATATTAGAGGAAACATGTTGATTTAGAAGGAAGCGGAATTTAATATAACAATACGGCTTGTATACTTCCAAAGCATTAAACAAATTTTAGCTTGATTTTAATGGGGTAAATGCCGATAGGAAACAGGATTACTACAAAACAATAATTATTGCACATGGGTCAATCTGGGGCATTTACGAGAAATAATTATTATAGCCGTATCGAACTGTATATTGTTATTTAGTTTGTTTTGATACGCGCCTATCGACAAAGTAACCACTTGTCATAGATGCACTGGTGTTAACATCAGTGAAGACTCTTGGCAAGATGGGCCAAGGAACGAAATTTCTTTGGTGGTAAGGTCAGAGGATGTACAAACACATGCACATCAAAAAAAATATTCAACTCCGATAGTTGCATATCAATTTCAAGAAGAATCGACCTTTTCTTGATCTAGCGCTTTTTGGTAGCTCAACGTTCACTTGAATCAAGTCAGTGGCCTGCATACGTATTCAGATGAGACCGTACAGGAGTCCATTTCCAAAGAGCCTGGTATTTTGCACCCAATCATTGAGGATATACAAGGACCTTGTCCAAACAGAGACGGTTGAGTAATTAATATAAATATGAAATATACGTAGAAGTTTCCGGTGATTAAATTCCACCTTAAAATAAATCTTGGCGGGAATAGAACGAGATACCGTAGAAAGCCATCGGCGTTATGCACTCACCCATTCCTGATGAGGTACCAGTATCATAAAAAGGGTATTGGGAAAGAATAAATCACACCATTTGTAAGTAGATGACTGATCAAAGTTTCTAAACTAGAAGACTTTCTAGTTCGGGGATCTTAGCTCACTCATTTGATAAGAAAAGAAGGACGGGTCACAAGAGAAATACTTTGTCATTGCTGAAAAAAAATTCCAAGAATTCTGCGTTGTACACGCTAGATTGAATATTCAGAAGGGGGACACTTGTCGGTTCCTTGTATACTGTATAACAATAGTAAAGTTTATACTGGGTCCACCGAACAGGTGTTCAACAAATTTGACGATACGCTTACCGCGAATACTAGTGTTGCAATGTGGGTTATGAGCAAATGTGCAGCAGGTATATACACCACGAAGGAGTGGGGTATAGTCATCTTAGTGATCAACCCCCATGAAAGCTATCATATATTTCCGAGATAGCCAAGGAATTGAACTTCAATTGACCTTCATGGCTAAAACTAATTGATTATATACCTAAATTTATCCAAGGCAGAGCTAGGTTTACGTAATGTTTAGACGGCGTTATGTCACTCTCGTGTTTCCAGTCGGATTGTGTACCTGCACTTTGTCCAGGGGTCGGATTGTTTTTACTGCAGCATGAAGTCACATCGCGCGTCGCTTCCTAAAAATTTTGCGTCGACAGCACCAAAATGTCACCCCATTTTTTTTCGTAGAGTTCCTAACTTGTCACTTTTAATACCTACGTGGAGATAACTTGCTGGCATCGTCAATACTCTGTTTTTTTTTTTTTTGTTTTCGGTATAAAGCATTTTAGCAACTCCATCTCAACGAGAAATCCCCCAGATTCCCGACAATGTCGCTCCTTCTTGATTCTGACGTCCCCACAAGTACAACGGCTCTGAGCTTTAACATGCTACTGGGCCTCCAACAGGTGACAGCTGTGCAATCGGATGTAAACGTGCATTCAAGCTCTCATTTGATAGAGTATTCTCTGCTGGCTACAGTGAATGCTCATTCTTCCTCTACGTCACTGAATGGTGCAGTTTGCTGGGGAAAGAATAGAAAGAATTTGGTCATCGCGGCTATAATCATGATAGTAGTCAATACTGGCTTGGCGCTCTTATAATATTTAGTGACTGATGAAACAGTTGACTTTGGCCTTGATTTGATTAGAAGATTGGTGTATCAGTGACTTAAGGCATCTTGCTTCTTGCGAGCAGTGGATTTTCTAAACATAGTTGCGTGTAAGCCGCCATGCACTTTCAACCGTCTTAATTCCAAATTTACCAAAAAAGAAAAAATTCGATGAAGACCTCGGGATGATGATGTCCTGTAAGGGTTCGGGGTTAGCGTGATTGGTAAAAGTACAAAGTGTTTAGGTAAGATCGGGATCAATTACCTAGACGAGAATCGACTCAGGAGTCTTTTCCACTACCAATTAAACCCAAGGTTCACATTTTTACCAATGTGATCGTTCATAACATTCGGCAATATATTAAAATCTTTGAAATATAGATATATGTATTGGTGAAGAGGCTCGAGTCAACTTTCAATTTTAAGAGCCCATGTTGTTTTACACGGGAGCCTCATTGATGCGATAAGCCCACTTTGGTGAGCTGGCATCCTGGTGGATATTTCTCAATATCTCACTGTCCACTATAATGTCTTCTGTGGTGATAGATGTTGTATTACGAAAAGGGATAAAGGCATTAATTATTGGGATTTAGACAAATACTTGGGAATATTATTCGGATGTTGAAATAAGTGAACTTAAAGAAGAAGGTGTTTTGTTTTTTTATGAAGACAATTCAATCTTTTTCCATTACCTTTATATATAACGTGAGTTTATTTTGTGGCACCGTTATGTGAAAGCTCGATATCTGGTTTTACAAGGAACTTCCTCATCCGAATGAAAAATTTAATATAAGATGTATTAGCTTTGATCGGACAATATTTTGGAATTCTTATTCACTGTTTATTTCAGTTATAATCGATTTCAAGAAGAGCAGCCCTCCAGCATCTAAAAAAAGCACCAAACGTTAAAATGCCAATTCCGGGTTCTTTAAACCCGGCTGAAGCTCTTATGCTGTGCATACTAAGCTGTGCCAATCCAACATCTATGACTCGTGCCCCGGTATCCACAGCCAACATAGGACCTATGGTTCCACCAGAAGGCATGTCGTTACGAATGTGGAATTGTTGTAATGTGAGTCCATTTTTTTTGGCGATTGCATTCATAACGATATTACCAATCAGGTCAGTCATAACATGCCCATTGGCATCCAATTTTAAAACGAGGCCCTTATTGGGGACTGGGTAATGACCTTTCAAGTATGCTTCCCTGAAGTTTGGATTTAAAGCATGGGTAACGTCTGCGGACAAAATGAGTGAGTTCGCAAAAACAAGGGGCACCTCTGCGGAGTTAAAGCTCTTTGAAACAAGAACTCTTTCGACAACACTGTTCAAGAGCTTACCCTTTGCCCCAGTCCGAGTTGCACTTCCGATCTCCTCGTTGTTAGCTAAAAGAACAATCAGAAACCCATCATACTCACTCAAGTTATTAAGTCGTGAGTGATTTATAAGCCCGTGAATGGCACTGAAGGCACAAAGGCGATCATCAATCCGAGGTGCGAATATAAATTCGTTTGATAATCCACCCCGTGCAGCTGGTTGGACATCGTATAAGTCCAAGTCCACCTGTAAAATTTGCGAAACCTTCACATCAGCCAATTTTGCAATATATCTTAAAAGACTCAAAGAATGTTTTCCGTACATTGGACTGGATTTCTCATCTTCTGTAGCTTCTAATCCAGATGTTCCAAATCCCATCACAGGAACCATTTTGGTCTCCTTATTATAGGGGATATTCGACATGGAACCGAAGTGCGGAGCCAAAGAAGGGATTCGACATATTGCATGTCTACCGGAACTAATTAATTTCGTCTCAATTTTGCCGGAGACAGTGTCGCGGGTGAGAAGAGTACCTGCAATTCCCAAATCACGATCAAGCCACAAATGGTTTAAAGCTCCGGAGTAAGGTGCTACACCTAGCAACTCGTACCCATCAACGTCTTCTTTTATTGAGCATGGTCTTAACTTGACAGTTAATGCATCAACGTGGCATCCAATCCCCGCAATTCCATTTTCGGGAACCCATTTTCCCCCAATAAGAAAAGCCACCAATGATTGACCACCTCTCTTAGTAAAGTAAGCACCGCCCTTTTCCATACCGCTAAAATTTTCGGATTCTGGTCTGTACTTGAAACCCGAACTTTGAAGGAGCTCGGAAAAATACGAGGTGGCATGATATGTAGTGGGATTATCATCAGTGAAGCGCATATATTTGGCACAATGATCATCATAAAACAGATTTCCAGTATTTTTCTTCTCACGCTGGTCTGTATAATCTTTTCGAACTTGGCGTTCTGGAGGTATTAAGCTGCTGGCTTTCAGAAAAGAATCATTGATATCCTGATTGTGATCCGAATCTGTTTCTGTTTCCAACTCTTCTTCGCTATCAGTTGAAAGAATTCCATTTAAGTTAACCAAAGTGAAATTGTCAATGTCATTTTTGGCTTCTGTCTTTACTAGGCTCGCACTCTTCATATCTTTGATGTTGAGAACCAAATTCTGAAAGTTGTGTTGGACATAAGCGTGCTTGCTTCAACCCGCACCATGCTTATAGATAATCTTCGATAAGATCACGTGATCTTCCCCATTATTTTTATTTTCGCTATAAGACATCTACTTAATAACAAAAAAAAAGAAAAGAAGTTCATCATTTTATATTGGGCTAAAAATATTTTTTATATTTTCTATCTACATTTACTGCTAATTCGTAAAATCATGAAGACAAAATCTTACTAGGTCTGTTTTGAATGTGTTTCCTTGCTGACTGTACAAATGATGCTAGAGGAAACGCGGAACCATTGACTACAAAAACTTTCCACCACTATCGATCATACCGAAAACCAACTTAAAAATGGATAATTCTACGATCATAATTATTATCATATTAGCCCTTGCTGTCGCAATTTTGAGATGGTTTATTTCCCCAATTCCCCAGTCTGTTCCTGAAGAATTCAATATTCCAGACCCTGCTCGTCAAACTCCTGTGTCGGGCTCCAACCCACGGCAACGTCGTCAAGTGACTGACTCGATGATTGAAATAGTGCAAGCCATAGGACCACATCTCAGTGTTTCTCAGATCAAATATAGCTTGGAAAAGTCGGGCTCAGTCGAGGCCACGGTTGAAGCTCTAATGGAGAACGGGAATTTACCATTTCCTCCAGGAGAAGAATCTACTGAAAATTCCACTTCTGATATCAATCCTTCTGATGGAGAGCTGCAAACTCCCTCAAAATCTTTGTTGGAAAAGTATGACTTGGATGCTGACGAAAATGAGACCACTGACGCGAATGCAAAATGGGGCAAAGATGAAAGTGAACGTGTTAGCTTTTTGCACAAGCGAAAGGCCGAGATGATCTTGAGGGCAAGAAAAAATATGAAAGAATCAATTACAGAAAACGAGTGAGAACTTGTGTGATTGAAAGACATCGTGATACTTAGAAGTTGTATAATATATGGGTTTACCTAGGCTCAACTAATGAGTAATATTCTATTAGTGACTTAGCAAAACAAGATTATGTGAATCTTCCTTTCCAGCAGGAGTATGAAAATCTTAGGACGAGTAAAGAAATTGTGTATCTCATTTCTTGCTAACTAGAGTCGGCGTTACACGTTTCTTACTGGGATGTCCAGCCAAGTTTTCGTCAGCTTCGTTTCTCCCAGGGTTTTCCAGTGCAGCTGATAGTGTATCATTAACAGTGATTGGGTTGGCCATAAATCTTTGGAGCTGGGACAGTGTAATTTCTTCTTTGTGTTTATTGATTTCAACAAGTCGTTCAAGCTCTGGTCCATTATCAATTCCATGATTAGAAGTAACCTTGCTCTTTTTCAATGGAAGAGTTTCGACAAGATATTCTTCGCCCTCTCCTGATGATTTGGATTCACTGCCCAATGTTTCAAAGAGCCTCTTTTCCGCCGCCGACTTGGCGGTATGACCAGCTGATTTATGAATACTCGTTAAGTCAATGCCCACACCTGCACCAGGATCATGCTTTTTTCCAGAATTATCCGCTTGGCTGACTCCTTCGAATAAGATAGATTCATTACTATTGTGGGATTCTGCGGTGGCTTGTGGTATAGAGCTCAGCGCCTCGTTACTTTCTCTAAACAAACACCCAAATGCAAATTTATCAAATGTAATGACCGAGCAGAATCCCTCTGCTGATGACACCATAAGACTTTCACCATCGCAATCCCAACATAAGTCAGTTATACTCAAATAGTGAAGATTAGACAGTATCCCCAAGGGTTGTAAGTTCTCTGTGTCGTAAATAATAACTGCATCATGGGTTGCGACAGCAAAAACCATTTTGTATGGCAACGCAAACACAGGTATTGTACTACTGGATAACTCAAACTTCTTGGGACTGAAAGCTACTGCGACTGCAGGTTTTGGGAGACCAGGGATGTGACAAATGGGAGAATGGCTCAATCCTGACCGAGTGTAAATGTACACTGTGTTCAACGACACTGATTCGGCAACAGCATCAGACTTATTTTCGTTGGTGCGCTCGTGTTTGTATACTCCCAGAGGTGCAACTAAAATGCTACCATCTGGTGAGAATGCCAATCTTCGGAAGAATGATTGTAGATTTTCGGAATGGTATAAAGATGAATTTTTTTTAACCAAGTGAGCGTCTGGTGGAGTATTGGGGGCTATGATGTTTCCAGTTACCTCATTCTGGTCAGTATTCTGTCTTGAAAGACATGAAGGCGAAGTATTTCCTTGAATTTCATGACCAGTTACCTGAAGCTTGAAACCCTGGTTCCCTGTGTCAGACAAACTTGAGACTTTTGTTACTGGCAAATCCGCCCTTATCAGCTTCGAACATAAATTTGCACTTATGGATACAGATGTACCACTCTTATCTACAGTTAAAGAGTGGATATTCACTGATCTATCGGCACTTTGACTAGCAAGAAACTTATTCAAAGGATCCCATGCAATTCCTTGAACATAGTGTGTATGGTTGGACATCTCCACAACTTTTGAACCCGTGGCGATGCTGTAGATTTTTGTGGTATTATCCATAGATCCTGTAGCAACAAACTCTGAATCAGGTGACCAGCAAATATCATAGATTTCCAGGTTTGTGTTGTGAATCTGATGAGGTACCCAGCTTTCTTGCATATCATCATCTTGAACTCCAAACTCATGTACAACGGTATTTGACAAAGTCCATATGATTAACATACCATCATCCCCTGCCGATGCCAATGATTTTCCTGAATGATTGAAACGGACGACATTTACCGCTTGTGAATGTTTTCGGAGCGTGGAGAGATACTCCACTGAGGTTTCTTGTGGCTCTCCGCTGTCAGAATACCGAATTCTCCAAATCCGCACATTCTTATCCCCACCAGCTGTAGCCAATCTCCTAAACTTATTATTAGAGGGTTGGAAGTCAAGAGAGTATACTGGATGGCCATCGTCGTGCCAGTGTATCGCAATTGTAGCCGAAAGCATTACAAAATAAAAGGTGGTTAGTATTCAAAAAGAATGTTGAAACGTGCGAAAGACTCTTTTCGTGTTTCGGACCCAGACGCGTCGTTACAGCGCGACTGCCCTTTCCCGGAAGAATAATCAATGAGCTTAAACCCACTGGTTCGTTTCTCACTAAATAAATTTATGTTTCAAATATTTCCTTTTAATTTGTGTGTCATTTACTCCTTTAATATTGAAATTTCTAAAAAAGGTTTATACCACTACATAAAAGGTGAATCATATCTTGTAAACTGGTGCGCGTTGCCCCCGCCCAGATAATCACACTGAACTGATCAGCTAGGCAAAAGCACTCTAAAGCTTTCAAAAGGGTGTTCTCGGTACGGCAATTTCAAATAATAACAATAATAATAAAAACAGTAATAAAAGTAATAAAAGTAATATCTTGCCTTCCATTGATAAGACATGATGGAAGGAAATGAATACAAGTGAGAAATTATACTTCACCCGCTAACGATTGCGACGATAGTCTAGTCTAGCACATGAAGAAAGACAAAAAGGCTTATTCTAATCTTAGATAGCTGTATTGATCTTTTAGTGGCTTCTTCTTTATGTGGCTTCTTCCAATAGCAAGAAGTAAGTCTGATTTCCACAAATTACATATCATGCGTCAATTTGGATCAACCATCGGTAATCTCTCATGGTGGCAATGGAGATAAACAATTCATAAATTTTGCTTGGTACACCTGATTCACTTTTCAAATAGACCACAAAGGCCAACATTTAATAGTGAATAATAGCATGTCTTTCGCTTCTGTGGTTTTTTTATTCTTTTCCCGCGCAACAATGTCACTTTTCACGATGTGTAATCGACTAAATCTCAGAAGGTTAGTTTAAATTCCTTATCTTGGTTCTTAACACGATATAAGAAGCTTGTTATGACTTCATTTTCCCTGACATTCATCTGAGTGAAATGTTTTTGGAGGTTAACGGCAAGCTCTGGTTTCGAAATCTTGTTAGCCAGCGCAGACCTCTTATAGCTGCTAGTTTTCTTACCAATTTCTGAATTTAGAATATTTTCATTTAGTGACTGAATCTCAGGAAAGTTGAGGTTATATTTTTTCTGATACTTGTAAAGGGTCTCATCACTGAAGGACTGGAAGTCCAGTGGTTGAACTTGAGATTTATCTCTAGGTCCATTTGAGTGAATATGCTTAGATAAAAGCTCAAGCTGTGCTGCTGCAGCCACTGCATTTCTTGCTTTATTGGCCGCTCGTGATGTTAATGCGGCCTTTGATTCTGATTCGGAAGTTGACTCTTTCTGATGACCTCGAGGTGGCATTTTTAATAGTGTGGGAGATTCTTGTTCTATGAGAGAAATTAATTTTCCTGTTATCTTTAATTGGGGCACGGGTGTTTTAAAGAGATTATCTTCATCCCAAGCATAGAACATTTAACTTGGCATACGAAAACTTGTCCTTTGTGAGAAAACTTATCGGTCTCACAGAATTTATACCAGGTTACTTTCAAAAAAAATTCCAAATGAACTTATGGCTACGAAGCTTAACTCTATATACGTCTCAAAGAGACAAGTATAAATCATATTTAGCTTTGCAACTTGTTTGCAAAATTTGGATTATATCGCGCTTTCTCGAACATCCACCAAAGTTGAAAAAGTAGAGAAATTCTTCTAAATACGACAAAACATCAGAACACAAGTTTTTCAAAATCATCAATAATTTGGCATAAGCCAAAATCAATGTGGCTTAAAGGAAAGGGGGAACCTTCTGTGGGATTCTTTTCGCCACAGATGTTCCGGGTGTTCTCTCACTGCTAATTTAATCGGCTAGACCACGTGTTGAGAAAAAATGTTTTTTATAGAGAACACCAGAAGTTAAAATTGGACTTCTCAAGTATTCTCTTGAATGTGACACATCGAAAAGAGAAGTTAGCGAGCTTGGGTGAATGCGCCTCGTCTTTTTCAGATCTCATAAGTTGAGTTTTTAATTGACACCAGCTAATCTTTTCGAGGGGTGTTTAGTTGGCTGTGAATACCTTACACACTTAAATAACAAATTTGTAACGTTTTAGTGCAATCTTGGAGATAACTAATCGAAGAGCTCCGCAAGATGAATACACGGCAATCAACTACTTTCTGCAATATAAACTAACTCTCAATTCTATCATATCATTTTTTTAAACTTTACACCGGATTCAGAATATACTCCAGGATTGGCCCTAATCCCAACAAGACTTTCTCTAGAGAAAGCCAGGTCAGGCTTCACCAAGGCCTCATGTATTATTGTTTCTTGCCATTGCTATGAAGTCATGGGCCCAAACTCTTAAGTTTTTTTTCCCAGGCATACCTTGTAGACTTGACCACTCCAGCAGTGAGAATACCTTTTAAAGATTGAGCCAAAGCTGGAAAAGCTATTATACTCAGTATGGTACTCAACAAAACTCTCTTAGAGGTTGGGTCTCGTAAAACTTCGTGTATGTACGGATTATTATTAAGTGCTGATACACAAGGAAGATCAAAAGTATCATGGGCGTCTTTGTGCTCCAAGAAAGCTAACATAGCCCTGTCTTGCGATATAAGTTTTGAGTACTTATTTTTGTAAGAATTTAAGAATCTCTTCTTGAAAGTTATTGGTAAGTGAACCAAAATTCGTGCTGCTAAATTTGGATTCAATGTAACATCGTACATATTGCCTTGCTTTTTCAAATAATTCTTTTTAATGGCCTTCTCAATTGCTCTGCTATATAGCTGCTCAAAATAAGGCGATTGCTTTTTAACAATGTTTTTGACTTTGTTGGGGTTTTCCCCTCCTATTATCATACGAGGGTCTCCCATGTAAGAAATCAGTGCTATCTGTTCAAAGAGCTGCGTTGCAGTAATAAGATTCGAGCCAGAACTACTCAGAATTATGAGTAATGATAAGTTCAAAGCACTTTCTAGATTATACTCGTTCGCTATTTTCAAATCATCATTGATGTCGTATAAATGCTTCACAGGTTTTTGAAGACGCCCTGCAATGTACAAAGATGTCCAGTCGCGTAGATCTCTGAGTGCATTTTGACTGGAAACCACTCCATACTTCAAAACGACTTTCTCCCCATTAGAATCTTTCATAGTAACATAAGGGTTGAAATAAACACCAGCGCCACAATCTTGGATCCATTGTATAGCAGAATCACCAAGATTAATTAATGACGAATAATGCTTCGGATGCCTGGCTGCATTCGCCCTATGAAACTGAAGAGGGTTCTCCACAACGTGTATTACGTCTAGTTGGGGTTTCGAGGATACATTGGAGTATCCTGCCTGCGGAAAGACTCCCAGGCCATATCCGAAAGAAAACCGAAGACCAGGATTGTTAAAATGTTGCTGAAGTCGAAGAAGCTTTGAATCACTCGTTGTCAATCGATTTGAGAGATCTATTGTCAGTCGTTGAGCCGCATTTGAGACTTTTTCCGTTTGCGGAAGTCTAAATCGACGTACCAGAGAGGATAAAAAACGTTTCATGTTTTTTTATATCAAAGATTTCATCTGGTCGTGTCGTTATCTAAACAATCACAAATATCTTCATCTGAGCCCATGTTCACAACATTAGACCCGTACACCATATTTATTCGAACTGGTTAATATACAAAATTTGTCATGTATTTGAATTATCTCCCATGCTTAAATTACAATTTAGCCAGCATTAACGAACAGAGAAGAAATTATGACTGAAATATATATTACTTTTTTTTGTGTTCATAGTTATGGGCGAAAATGTTGGCTCCGCTCTCTAGTTGCCCGATGACTCAGATTTCAATTGGTCACGTGAACAAATACCATGCATACCGTATTCGCTTCGAAAATTTTAGGACACCCATCATATCTTTAGTTGATAACCGACAAAAATGTCTTCCCAAACTTATAGATCTACCCGAAGCTCCGCATCGCAGTCTTTGTCTTTCGAAGATGTAGTCATGACTGGTTTGGCTAAGGATGGTGGTCTCTTTGTTCCATCTGTCATTCCAAAATTGCCATCCGACTTTTTAACAACTTGGAAGGACCTCACTTTCGAGCAGCTTGCATTCAACATTATGCGTGAATATATCGCTGAGTCTGAGATTCCCAACGATGACCTTCGTTCTTTGGTGGAAAGATCTTACTCAACATTTAGAGCCGAGGAAATTACACCATTAAAGCCACTTGATGCTAAATCTGGTTTATACATCTTGGAGTTGTTCCATGGTCCTACATATGCTTTTAAGGATGTTGCCTTGCAATTTGTTGGAAATTTGTTCGAATACTTCTTGGTCAGAAGAAATGCGGGAATTGAAGATGCCAACAAGAGACAAAAGATTACCGTTGTGGGGGCTACGTCTGGTGACACAGGATCAGCCGCAATTTATGGCTTAAGAGGAAAGCAAGACGTTTCAGTTTTTATTTTATATCCCACTGGTCGCATTTCACCTATACAAGAAGAGCAGATGACCACAGTGGAGGATCCAAATGTACACACCTTCTCTGTGAAAGGCACTTTTGATGATTGTCAAGACATCGTGAAGCAAATATTCGGTGACAAGGAGTTTAATGACAAGTATCACGTTGGCGCTGTGAACTCCATCAATTGGGCAAGAATTTTGGCACAAGTTACGTACTACTTCTACTCATACTTCCAATTGCTTAAGTCTGTGGATGCATCGGAAACCTCAAGCTTAAAACCCAGATTTGTGGTTCCTTCTGGTAATTTTGGAGACATCCTCGCTGGGTACTATGCCAAGTCGATGGGGTTGCCGGCTGATAAGCTTATCATTGCAACTAATGAGAATGACATCTTAGATCGTTTTCTCAAGACTGGTAGATATGAAAAGGATGGCGAAGTGAAGGCTACGTTTTCACCCGCAATGGACATCCTCATCTCATCTAACTTCGAGAGATTATTGTGGTATTTGATTAGGGACAATTTGACACATGGTGATGATGAAAAGGCTGGAAGCACCTTAGACGACTGGATGAAGCAGTTGAAACTGACTGGCTCTGTGTGTGCCCCAGACTCTGTTACTTCTGCGGCAAGACGTGACTTTGACTCTGAGAGAGTGACAGATTCAGAAACTGCTGCAACAATCAAACAAATTTACGTTGAGGATGCCGACAACTATGTTTTAGACCCACACACTGCCGTAGGGGTAGCCACGTGTTTGAGACACATTGAACGGGATGCAGCCTCTGGAAGTCAAGGTGTCAAGTATATCTCGTTGTCAACTGCGCACCCTGCTAAATTTTCTGAGGTGGTAAACAAGGCTTTGCTCGGCGTCGAGAATTATTCATTCGAGAAAGATGTTCTTCCAGACGAATTGAGGGCTTTAGCAACGAAGGAGAAGAGAATTCTCTTGATAGATGAACCTTCTTTGTCCACTGTTAAGGCTCATATTATTGCTGAATTAGCAAAGGAGAATGTCATTTAAACCTTCTCTAGTATGTCAATTATATAAGATTTAAACTTTCGTGACAGCAGTTGCCAGCACAATTTTGAATACTCTACCCAAAAGTAGCGACAGCAATTACCCCGCGACCGTCTTCATTTCCACCCCATGTTCACTGCTCAATCCCTTTGTGCATCCAAATACAACCCTTCATGGCATAGTTATACATTAAAAAAATTTAGTATCAATTTAATGACTTCAGTCTCAGTGTTGGCGGATTCCTTGACTTTCCCTTTCCTATCCGTCGAACCCGCATTGATTTCGGCTTTGGTGTCTTTCGAGGCTTCCTTGACTTTGCCTTTGGCCACTAATAAATCTTTTTCTCAATTAACCACGAGAATTTCAAATTAATGCATTAGCACCCTCATATGAACAGAGCATTCTAATCTTCTTAACTTTATTCTACGTCGGGACTAAAGTGCAAAGTATTGATAAACGAGACATAAGCGAAGTATATACATACAATACATATTGAGGTCATACTTTTCTTTACCTACATAACTCTAATTTCATGTAAGACCTTACATAAAATACTTCAGATGATCATACCAAAAAACAACTATATTTTCCGGTTCCTACTAAATTCAATTACATAGTCATTAACCTGTTCAAATTCTTTAGAATCAATTAAACATGAAAGACCCGATGACGTTAAATTCAATGTTGGGACAACTAAACAAGACTAGCTCTTAATTGGTATCTCCACGCTGCCCTCCGGATTCACTGTTCCAGACGCCGAGACGACCACGCGGGCAATGTTCTTCAACCTCTTCTGAATAGGCAAATGAAGTAGATCACGGAACAAACCAACGTATCGATGGGTTGACGAGATCTACAGGGCTCAGTAGAGCACGATAACATCGTTATTGCGTACTCGATTTTCAAGTTTTTCTCTACATTTATATAGTTTTTCTCTACATTTATATAGTTTTTGTGTGGTTTGTATATCTCCGTCTTATAGTACAATTGTATCTTCTGAAAAAGATAAAACAATTCGGCAATTAATTTTAACATCAAATATGCGGCCTTACTCTTCATGAATTAATTGTCTTAAATTGATAGTCAATCATTTATATTCGTTCAAAGAGTTCGTTCCAATAATCGGGTACAATCCACAAGTGTCATATGGGTCTTTATCATTTGTACTTTGCATGAGAAACCACTGTGATTGCTAAAACAAATATGTAAATAAACACATCTTGCTTCAAATCAGCACCAACTGTGGCAAATTAATCCTCGCATTTCAAAGCAGATGTTAACTCACTCTTACAGCACACTTATATGCGGTTCAATACATTAATGGGTCATTCTTTGTATGACCAGGTCCATTAATGCTGCTTCAAAGTTAATTATAATTGCAAGATTCAAAGGGAAGATTAAATGATTGTCCCTTATACCGTGCGTCGAATTGCATGGTGAATACTATTTTACCAGGAAACCTACTCGACGCATCATTTCAATGCGAGAAATGGGTGAAAATTACCTTCTGGTTTTATTTTTTCTTGTGGTCAGGACAGTAGAACTTGTCGAGGATTCAAGACAACTCACAACTACAAGGCACAACCTGTGCTCATGCGGAAATCTTAGCTTTAACCCACATTAGATACAGCAACAAAAGACCCATTACCATAAGTTCCCACTGCCATAAGTATCCTCTTCAACTCAAACATTATAAATGGGCTACTCCAGCAAGAAACCCCATCGGAACCAAGCACTTACCCTATTCCGAAGAAAATTCAGTAAACGTCTGATACATCAAAAAGAGTAAATCTTGTAACTGAAACAGAAGGCCATGATGTGATGATCAATCGTTAAATAACTTAAAAAATCATGAATGCATTTGACTTCCAAACACATGATGTTTAGCAAAACAATAATTTGATCAGTGCTTCAATCGTTCTACTATCACACTTTCGATCGAGCTTAAACTCGACACGTTCGACTTCTATTGCGCTAGATGGGCGCAACAAAAGTAACTTCGTCACCAAAACTAAAGTTTACGTACTTCTAAATATCCGAAGAAAGCAATTTTCATATGTTTGCATTATTTCGAGGCGGCAGAACCCGATTGGTTTGCTTTCCAATTTGGTAACCGGTCCAGGGTACTATTCTCGACGCCTATGAAACTGCCGCCGTCAACATGATTGGTACTTATTTCAAACAAGGCGGCCATTGGTAGCGATAGAGTACGGTATCGAAAAAACCATCGCTCGTATTGGGTGCCAGTACCTAATATATCTTTGCGCAGCGTAGAAATTTATGTTGTAAGTGTCCACGACATTCTTTTGAGGGAGTATTGAAAATACATACTACACCAGTCTGACTAGAGTAGCAGTGCAATTCTCGAAAAGTAATGTTTTGAATAATCAAGATCTACTTTTGAAAAGGTCAACTGGAATCATTTCCGGATATCAAATCTATGAGGATACAGACATAAGCGCATGTGAACGCTTGCAATCAAAAGCTCGCTGATGTCGTATGAAATTACTGTCATAGCGAGAGTGGTAACAATGAATTTCTCTATGTAATAAAGATTTCTGACAAGAGACTTACGAAAAGACTCTACACGGTAGAATTATAAGTTTTCACATCAATTTCTCAAGCTTGTCATCCAATTCGCGGAAAACATTTCAATAGCATTCACTTCTAGTTAATGCCATAACCAATACCCAGTTACTTTATCCCTAAATCGAAGCAATTTTGAATCTGTATTGTTTGTACCTAACTTGTTTTGATTTTGATTTTGTACTGCGATGCAAACCTACTAAGATAGTTCTGCGTCCCATTTCTACAAAAATTGAATACTAGCATGAACCCGGATAGAGTTAGTTTATGTTGTGAAAATAAAAGATTTGATACAATCACTGGATCAACATGACAACCCTAAGATCTTTTATAGGTGTCACGAAATACTGAAGAATTTAAGGCATATTATGTCTTTAAACGATTTTACTGAGGAAAGAAGTGTTCAAAATCATGATGCACTACGTCGACGATATACGCAAGTCGTGATAAGTCACTCTTAACCATCATACAAATCAGGAAGTGAAAGTGCTACAAATCTAAGCCTGTGTTAGCGACTGTTCAGCAAAACTAGATGGTCAACTTCTCTAGCAAGGTAAGATTCAAGATGTGGTTCAGGCGTTCCGAGTGTTACAGACAAAGATATGCTCAGAAACAAGAATACCACAATAACAACCCTTTCAATACGTTCTCGTGCTGCGTTCCTGGTTTGCATAACAGTGGTAATGCTTAACAATTTAAAACGGCAAATTAACGTTGACATCTTTTCAAACTGCCTAACTTTGAAGGTCTGATGTTTGTGCCAATGGCTTTTGCTTACGAATAATCACGGATCTATTTTCAACGACAGTTTTATTTTTTCAAATGGTATGTCATGATGAGAAAATACGATACTTCTTTCTTGTGAATGAAAGCCACAGGCTATGAAAGAGAAAAATAGTACAGAAGAAAATAAGTTGTCACGAAGGTAAGTGCGTGGTATAATCTGATACTTGTGTTTTCTCATGATAACTAATTCTTGGAAGTAATAATTGTCTGAAACAAACAATTGTATTACAGTACACCGCTATAGAAAAGATGCAAAACTATAAAACTATAGAGGAAATGCTGGAAACACATCTGCTTATAGTACGGATAAAATAACAAACTCCCCGAGCCCTAAGTAATATTCATTTTGTAGAACATCCGGAAGAACATTTCGGGCGAGTAAGAATAAATTTGCCAAGTGCAATGATTAGCAGAACGGATTAATATAGTACAGATTTACTTTTCTTTGCAGTAAACAGTATCTTGCGGTATATTAAGGTTCTATATGGAGCAGGTTATGTGCAACGTGTTGAAGGTGGAAATCTACTGTAATGTCTCGAAAAGTGTTCCATGTAGTGCTGGATATTGAAAAGTGTAACATTTAGAAATTAAGAATGCGAATAAGTGTACTCTATGAAGTAAATTATTCTATTTCCCGCTGGAAAGTTATTATAGCTCAGACTTCGTTGTAAAACGTAGAGTGTGAGGACTAGAAGCACACTATCAGAAGTGTAAGTCTCACTGTCCTAAATTGAATGGGAGTTGTTTGCACACCGGTAGGGATTTCGGATAGTTATGATGTTGCAAATATAATATTCCCTGACAATACATAAAGTATTCCCGATAATTGATTTAATGATGCGAGTTCGGGGACTAAGGAGCTACAAAAGTCATAATTCAATCAATCAACAAGAAGTTATATATTTCGTCAGATACTACTAGATTAGTATATTAAAGAAATATCTTGTATAGTTTTGCTACGTGTAGTATAGTTCGCTTCATATAATATAGATGAAAAAACCTCTTCCTGGAAAGAAATGACGACTGGTGAGTTGTAAAGGCCTTAAGTTTTGGGTAGAGAGAAAGAGGATGTTGCGTTGGATGTGGAAAGGTTTTAGAGTAGATATTGAACCCATATCAAGAGAATAGTGGATTATGATCGTCAGCTCTAACAAGCTGTCCAGGACGGGTAACGTGTATGTAGCAGCTGAGAGGTGCAATGTATTATGAATACTTAGATTTCAAGCACGTACATCTATTCACTTGTAAAGCCCAGTTTGAACCCCTGGAGAATATCGGAAACGTTGGCCCCTCAGTACACATTTCCATAGTTTAAACGATCAACTACAGGAATTTATGGAAGTGACTGAACGTTACGTATCAAATGACAAAATATCCACAACGATTTATTAGCTTTGCAAACATATAAAATAACGATACCCTAAGAAGAGGAGCCAATATAATGTAAGAATACAAAATTACATGTGGAAGGGGGTTATGGGAAAGGAGCTGTGACCAGGCGGTCATAATTTCATAACGGTAGGAAGACTTGTCCCAGCGTTATTTATATTTAAGTCTGGAAATTGGGAGGCCTTCCTGACTCGAGGTGAGCAATTAGGCTCGAATTTCATGGCTACATGTGTTTGATTCTACCAAAATGACAAATTAATTTGAGGGCAGTTACATAGTCATCGTGTGTTTCCACAGTTTAGATACCTAATACTCTATAATATTATTATTTCGAGCATCACTTCAAATGCGATGAGTTTTTGAGTTTCACGTTTCCTTCTTCAATGGTGATTTCGTAGCCGGCTTCTGAAAGAGCTTCTCCATCAACGACTTTCTTTGCCTCAAGCAGTGCAATAAACTCTTGATTCTTTTGGTTCTTATCCAAAAGAAACTTTAAACATAAAATAGAGTGTTCTTTTATGTATGGATTATCGTCATCAATCACACAATTAGAGAGTATCAATTCCAATCCATGAAGCTCTCTCATTGACTCCTGTGTTGTAAAGGACTTACAGCACAAGAACGACAATATTTCGATGATTAGAGACTTAACCATCGGAAAATTCTTCTTTAGTTCACTTGGAGAGTGGTCTTCTTGTTTCTTCGCTTGAGTTTTCAGCTTCGGGGTCTTAATATCTGTATTCTCGTGGGTTGCCCTAAGTAACGAAATAAGCGTTGCGACGGCATTTCTCTCCTCTAATAACTGTCGTACATGATCGTATTTGCAAAGATCAGAAATAATATCAAGGCATCTGACCAATGGTGAGTGAACAGCCCCTAATTGAAGATCACTTGGTTCGCTAGACGTAAGCAATTGGATTGATGTGGCTGCTAGTTCGCTGTATAGCTTGAAGTCCCATTCAATAATGGCAGAGCTCTCATCTAAGTTCCAATCTGCTTTGCTTGTTACGACAAGCTGGCAGAGATTTAATGATTTTTCTAATTTCTCATCATTTTGGTCCTTTAACCAAGAGCCAAAGCTTTCGTGAGTTATAAGGATCTGTAAAAGCTGCAAGAGGTCTGAGCTGAACGACGAATTTCTTGATTGTTCAAAACCTTGGAGAATAATGAAATCCACAAAGTGAGAGTAATGTGTATCCCTGAGTATTGAGCAGATATTCTCACGATTTTTCAAGAGAGCATACAATAGAATATTCAATGGAATTTTAAGGTCCTGGCTGTCGTCAGCAATGAAACGTATTGTTGGTTCATTCACTGCTTCTGCTAATGAACTGATCTTGCAATCGATCGAGTAACCTCCTTTTGTGAAATAGTTAGCGAGTAGCTGCAAGTATGCTTGCAAGCAGCTTCTGAAATATGGATAGTTATTGTCAACCTCAGAGATGAGCTTCCTCATGCCTATAAAAATCTTTGAGATATCAAGGTTAGCCGAAGGTGATACTGCAAGATTGCGAACGAGCAATACAATACCTCTTAAGTTTCTGAAATAGAGCTCCTTCTTATGTTCTGATCTAAATTGAAAAGTAAATGTATCGACCAAAATATCAGTGCAAAAACTTAAAAATGAAGGCTGCTTAGTAAAGGAGTCTCTAGATACCTCGCTGGAACCTGTCAAAGAGACTAATTTGCCAAGTTGAGATAAATTAACCTCGTACTCATTTTCTTTCCCGCCAAATTTCAATACATCTCGTGTGACTTCGAGAACAGAGTATGCAATATGGTCTTCCATGTGGAATAGTTGCTTAGATGGTGATGAGCACATGTAAGGTGCGCCACATAAGGTGGATGTGCACTACCAGTCTCCCACCCATTGGCCAATTAATGCCTTATCTGATGTAAAGTAAAGTTTTTGACTGATGTATGAAAAAAATTGATATCCAGAAGCCGTACCAGTATCTCTTTGAACCCTTTCTTCTTTCGTTTTTTTTTTTTTTTTTTTTTTTTTTTTTTTTTTTTTTTTTTTTTTTTTTTTTTTGTGTTGCAGATAATTTTAATTTCTTTCCAAGTTCGGAGTTGAAAGATTCGACGCGAATCTCTATTCTTAATAGTATGATTGAGGACTGTGGATATCGAGCCGAGCAGCGAAAGTCATACGAGAAAAGAATTGGAATAATAAACAAGAAAAGCCTGACTGTATCTGAATTATTGGGATAATATTATCTGTGTGAATCGGTAGGGACTAGCTAATTTGGACACGCGGCTAAGCATACGCTTTATTCTGTGATGTTTGGTAAAGGTACGGCCCTGTTGTGTTTCCAACGGTTCAGATTGTGAGCTTTGGTATGGAAATCAAGCCCATAACATCAACCGTGCTTTACATCTGTGGAGGTTCTGTGCTTTCTTCTCAAAAACATAGAATAAAAGCAGCTAAATTATGTTTCCCCTTATATTTTAATATCTCAGGTATCAGGTTCGGTATGTTTAGCTAGTACTAAGTACCCCGTTTTAGCTAGTTTAGGTCATGAGAACGAGAAAGAGGCGGGTTAATCAACGTAGAACTTAATGGGAACCCTGGGCAATCCCCAAGCTTGACCATTTGTGCAGTCTTGCTAAGGTGAGGGAATGGATAAATGTTTTTGACGTGTTGGAGGGACTAACGGCCCTGGATAGCGTAAGGGAGAGGGCAACAACTGAGTCATTCCGGAACTATCACTACACAGTGCAGCAACTAGACGTGTTTCAGAGGTTTTATGTCTATAGCGATAAAAATTTTTAGAGACTGTCATATGAAATGAACTATTTTTAAAACAACGGGGGGCGCGACTGCCAGGAAAACATAATTCTACATATTTGAAATGTAGATCTAAAGTTATATAAAATACGAGCAGGTTCTTTTTCATTTTTTAGAAACATTGGTGTTAAACATGTAGACAGTAGTAGGATGTTTTTTCCTAAAAAAAAAAAAAAAAAAAAAAAAGAGAACACTTTCTAATTTCTCACTCAATTTCCTTCTCGTGTGTCAAATCGAAACAAATTGTGTTGAGAATCTCCACAGAATATACAAGCATTATCGTACTTGTTTTAATTTTGATTTTCAATTAAGATAAATTGAGAGTGCTAAATAATCTATTGAGATTTATGGAAGATAATTACCAAAAGGTATACAAGCTGCCGACTTTCGAAAGCGTGACGACAAATTAGTCCTCAATACAATCCTTCACTCTATATTTTCAGTGAGAAGAAGGAATCATGTAATAATCTCCAATAGAGCACTTCTTTTATTTATGATTATGTTATATTAACATCCCATGGGACTAAGAGTATTTTCTTTTTGCAGGTATCGGTTCAAGTAAGCATCAACAACTAATCACCAAATTAAATCTCAACGCATACGGCAGACCACAATGCCCCTAAAACGAGGAAAATGAACTAAAAACGTCGGCAATATTTTCGAGCTTAAGATATCTAAAAATTACTCGTAAGATTACTTGAAGAGGGGTTCTTCTACTCACCTTCTTGTCACAAAAGTGCTTTTTGAAAGAGAGCTATACACTTGTAATACTTTGTGTATGTTTACACGAGAGAGTATTGCATTTACGCTTTTCTACCGACAGATAATGAAGAAGACTGAAAAAATAGTCTACAGCTTCCAGATATAGTATGTCGTAATAGGCGCTCTACCATAATAGGGCTAAAATTAGTCACAGCTATATATTTTTTTAAGAAAAACTTTCAACTTTGACCATAGACCAATGACTCGAACTTGAATCTCAATGGTTTAAAAATTAGAAAGGAAAGCAGGATCTATTTAGCTAAGACTATTCTCATGGACATTTTCGTAAATAAAGATTTGCGGTTACAATGGGGCTTAGAGAAGGTGAGGTGATCTAACAAATGTGAACTCACAAGAATTCTACCTATTACCACAAAAATAATATTTGACCGCAGCGTTAGGGATCTCATATCCGTCCCAGACCAATAAAGGTTTCTTTAAAGACCATCTAGTGGCCGGCTCATGATTAGCTGCGGATCCTACGGCATCTCCGGAACTTTGCAAGTGATAGCAATATTTGGACAGATAAGCAACCCCGTGTTCCCCTGGAACTCCTGACATCCTTGCTACCCCTGACATTTCGGATGGCTACGGAACCCCTGATTAGTCACGTGGACTCCTCTAGACCTACCTAGGAAATACTATATATGTAGTTATCTATTTCCCCGTTGTTTTGATCTGGGTATTGATATCAGTTTGTTTCTGATATAATCTCTGATATAGTCCTGTTAATGCAGGTCCCGTACCACGACCCTTACACGCAGATATATTGGTGTTTATACATTGTACATGAACTTTCATAGGTTTCGAAGCAAGACCTGGGGAGACTGGTCATAGATCCATCTGTAATATAATTATTTTTACCTTTCCAATCTTGACACGCAAAATTTGAAGACATCCTGTTTTGAGAACGATGCACACTTCAACGTGTGATATGTTGGAGATGAGAAAACGTTTAAAGCCTTTAGTCATTGCTGTAGCAGGCAAATAATTAATTACTAAAAGCCAGTACGCAATGTTGAATTCTTTGACGTGAAGCATGCGGAAATAATCATCTCCTAATTTTTCGAACTTCACGTCTTAAAAATGTCTTACTGCTATTGTATAATTGTACGATTAGCAAGGTGATATTTTGACTTCAAAAGGCCATGCGTGATTACCAGAAGCAACACGTAAAGTTTATTTGTAAGGGGAAGAGGGAGTTTAATTGGTCCGAAACAAATAAATACAAGGAAGGGACTATAATGAACTCTCTTTAGCCCGCCTTATAAAGGAAAAACTCCAAGTTTATTCTTTTTTTTCAAAAACCTTCTCGATTGAATAATGAACTAAATAGCCCACACATCCATACATATGGGGTTAGTGTAAGGGTCGAGGAAATGTATTTTTTTAGAGCTCTAACAGCACAAGAGCTAAAACTTTTATTAGGTTATGATACTGTAGGATTGTAGTTAATGTAGTGTGAAATACATATCTCTGGTTTTAAATCAAGATTTTTAAAGGATAAGCAAAGAGATGAATATAAGCTCATTCCATAGACAATAAAAAAAAATCAGCGAGAAGTAAAAGGAAAAACACAAGAGACTTTTTTGTGTCATAATTTGAAGATATATTTTCCTAGAGCTTTTTGAGGAACCACCGTCATTTCAATATGTTTGTGATCTTGACTCGCCGTTGCAAACAACTAATTTCTGTAAAGATCAAGAGTACAGTAGTACCTCTGTAAGCCGGACATATTATAAGCCGAAACCTCTTTTATGCGGATACCTGATTTCTTTATAAGACGGATTTTTTGAAACCTAAAGAGGCTTTTTTTTTGAATGTCAAGACGACATATTGCCCTAATAACACCCGGAACACTCTGAGTTGCCGTATAAAAATCGTAAGTTTCTCGTGATTTTTGGAAATTTTGGAGCCAACGCGAACCTCCATTGCTGGCACCATGGGAAACGCCAAGCGACCTATGAACAATGAAAAGCGGCGTGCTTTGAGAAAGAGATATAAGAAGTAAATTGTTTTCAAAAGGAATTGGGCTTGTGGTAAGGCTAGAAGGTCGAACAACGTTGCCAACTGTTCTCAGACCCCAACGGACATTACAACAGACATTCCAACCCAAATTCAAAATGCCTGCAACCGCTCCCTTGAATTAACTGATGTTGATACCATTGAAATAGATCTGGACGATGAAAATACTCTGGATGAAGAGGATTCTACGCAGTTGCTGCTCATTGGTTTAGATGAAGACTCCACGACTATGCTGCTTGATTGTCTGGATGACGAGGGTCTTACTGATGTGACAAACACGCATTCTAACTTTTTCAAATAGAGAATTTAATTATTTCTACATTATTTAGACGACTGCTTTTAAATCATACAACTGTGTATCAATCGAAATTGAAACCAAGCAGGCATAAATATACTTAATATTTCCTAATTAGGAAGGTGGGTTGTTTATATGCGGGAAAAACCTGGTTAACGTCATAAGTCGGACAAATTTCGTGCAATAGATAATTCCGGCTTACAGAGGTATTACTGTACAATAAAATATCTGCATATAATTATCCAGTTACGTATAGTACCTAATCTATTGAGATAGTGTTCATGGTGTGTGCAGTCTATCTTTTTTTTTTTTTTTCATTTTTCCTTTCTTTGATTATCCGGAAGATTATATTCATCTCTTTGCTTATTCTTTAAGAATATTGCTTTAAAAACCAAACACAATTTACTATTGCTTGCTATTTATTGCTCAAAGAATAGTTAATATATGCTTGAGGTTACTTAGCTCGTGTGTCGGCAATGCTCGCATTGAAGAACCGCAACGCCGGCGACGGCTGTCGCGCAGAATAGATAAGCCCCTTCCTCGGCCAAGGAAATACTGATTTGATCTGAACAGCATAAAAATGTTTTGATCAAGATAAAAATCAACGAAATTGCTTTTTATTTTCAGTCGTGGTGAATTTAAAAACGTTAAAGTAATTCTTTTATCGAGGGGTTATTTTTTTCAAGGATACAAAGAAAAAATAACAACGAATAAAACATTTCTCAAAGTCTCCATCCGGCCTCGGAGCACATGCATTCCTTTTTAAGAATTGACTCAGATCGCAACCCTATTGCACCATACTTTTTCCTCCTATTTCACAACCAAGCGTGTTTACCCCATTCACTTAAATAGCAGCCTCAGATTCCTGCTTTTATCAAGTTGTCTACAAAGCTACCACTATTATACGCTGCTATAATCGACACATCCTGTTACTCACCAGTTTTATACATTTCACACACATTCAAGCGCTCTCATATGTGTATTGGTTGGTGAATGATGGATGTTAAGTCACCAAAAAGTATCAAAGCACAAAAACATATCATCTATTAAGGCCTTAAAAAAGTCAACACAGACAGATGATCGAGAATCCTCAGTATACTACAAGCTTAGGCTATTCTTTTCCGGAGAGTTCTGGAAGCTCGTTGGGGGCCACAGTTTCAAGAATTCCCAAGGGGTACTATGAGACAAACGATAACTCAACAGAAGAATCACTCGAGAGTAATTCGACAAATGATTTAGAGAGCGCCTCTAGTGCAACAGAACTTTCAAATACGGCTTTTACGTCTCTTACATCTTTGGGGAACTCACCGATTAGCACATGCTCTGAATGGCGCAATAACGAGAGTGACTTTCAAAAAGTGAGAAAATTAGATATTCTTCCACAGAACGATTATCTCCTGTTCATTTACCCGGATCCAGTCCCCCCTCCAAGTTATGATGAGCTACCACCTGGTGGCTGTCCGAAATATCCTATCATTGATGGAATATATGGGAACGAGCAACTACCTGGCTATGCCCCCGCTGCTTTCAAATTCGGAATTTGTCAAAAAAAACAAGAATGGCTCTCTCCATATGATATTTCTTCAAATAGATCTTGGAAAACAGTTGTGATGGAGCTAAATTCGACGCAACTCAATTTTTATGTGGTCTCAAGTCAGTTCGAAAAAACTTTATGGAGCCACAATTCTCATTCCATGCATGAACTGAGAACTACATTCAATGATGTGGGAAGCGTTAGTTCTTTCTCGTCGATAGTCACCACGAATAATGATATTGAACTTTTCAAAGTCTGCGAAAAGAATGGATTGTTTGAACCCGAGTCTTCGGAGCGTCAAAGGTATTACAAAAAGGATAATCGGACAGGGTATCTGAATTCTTCACAGAATTCAGACTTAAGATTGGTGAACTCCAACAAGCTACGTTTGATTAGATCATATTCTTTGCAACATGCCAAATTCGGATTAGCGAACGACTACCTCAAGAAACCAAATGTATTAAGACTTCGCCTTGAGAACGAACAGTTCTTGATACATTTCTCGTCCACACAAGACTTGATTGATTGGAACCTTGCACTTTCAATCGGAAAAGACGTGTCTTTAGATTTATCGGAAAGAGAAGTACCCAAGTATCGAACCGTTCCAAGAAGGAGACGTAATACTATAGGATCGACTATGTTTCCCCAGAACGAATTATTAACGAGACGCTCAAGAGCACACTCCGACCCATGCCCCAGGTTAAATAAATCAAGGTTGCGCTTAAGTTTTAGTGGCTTCTTTACCAAGCGCTCATCGCAGATCCAGCAAAATTCAAGAGAACAGAGCGTCAATACAAGCCATTTACATCTTCCGTTGCCGTCATCAAATATGAAATCAAATAGCCAGAGAAATACCAGCCCTTTTAGCTCTATTGACGAATTGGGCTCACTGGCGAGAAGAATGAGTGCCACATCCCAAAATGTGGATGTTGAAAATGAGTGCATGATTGCAGATGATGTAAGTGATTTCCCAGCCAGAAATTTCTCATTCAGTGCTGAATTTCATGTTAATGAGTCCGGTGATTCCTATAGAATCCCCAATGATCCACATCAATCCGAGGAGGAGTACGAAGATGACTTAGAGGAAGAATCGGATATTGAAGAGGTCGAGACAGAAAGCAATCAAGAGCCTGGCTCTACTGTTTCTTCTAGATCAATAGAAGAAAAGATCAATCATGCCAAGTGGGAGCCAGCACATAAGGTCGAAAGCAGAAGGCGCTTTTTAAGAAACTGCCTCAAGTGTATTAGACCGTTTGCATTTGATGAAAAGTGGTTAAACAAACTGATGGTCAAGCCGACAAGAATAACACCATTGATGTCGCACTATAATAACTGCAATCACGCCCAGGTTGGTTGTTTGAGTTCCAGTTATTCATTGATGAGTAATTCGCTTAATTCTACTGGTTCTAAAATGTTCTCGAATTCCAAGAAAATGCATGCTAGTAGGCTAAATGGCCTTGCTAAATCAGAAATTTCATTGAATAGAGTTCCTTATCACAACCTACAGGAGTACACCGTTGGCTCACACTGCCTTATTCCGAGATCTTTATAGAGCTATTAAATTCCTACTCCAAATTTTCTATAATATTTAGAATAACCCTAATTTATGGTCCCAGTGTTCATCCTGTCGCCGAGTTTTCTTTGTATTTTGATATCCATTGCTCGACTTTCGAATGCTTTGATAATAATATTGCTGACCTGTTCATGAAATAAAGAAGAAAGGGTGTTGTAGAGGGGGTTCCTGAATTTGTATTTCAACACTACTTCCACCAATGTAGACAGCTCTTTCGTAAACCGACTTTTCACTTCTTTAAGATGCCACTCGTTACGTAAATTTTCAAACAACAGAATGCTTATGGATTCAGCGACGATTTTGTTTTCCAGACATACTAACTTGCACGTGAAGTTCTCATCATACTGCTTCCATCCTACTCTGAATCCAGCTTCTGTAGGTAGTTTCGTCTTTTGATCAAGTTTATTCACGAATGAGCTCGTAACAAAGGGCACAAAGTCATCATATTTAGATACATCGGCAATGACCTGGTACAATATGTCTGGCGGAGTGCTCACCTTTCTAGAGATTTTGTAGCTTTGAGAACCACTACTCCCACCACTTAATCCAAAAAAGGATCTTTGCAACAGCAACTGGTTTATACGGGAAATTCTATTCATGATGTGTTCTTTATTTCTCTTTTTCGACCTCTTATTCTACTGAGGTGACATGTATCGAATGTGATCAGGTCATTTGACTATGCAGGCACGCATCTCACACACCCATGTCCTCACACACATCTTATTAAATTCTATTAAGAAACCATGGATTCCAGTCTATAATACGAGCCGAAAAAGAACCATATTAACAAATCATTCGGCAATCAAGACGCAAATGGAATAGTTTATTTCAAAGATCTAACTATGTTGAAAGACTGATTTGTCCTCAGCTACGCGGAGTTTATGTCATCTTTCAATGTTTGGCTGTAGTAATACTTGTATAACGGTAGATCATTGATTATAAGACGTAACTATTAAATTTAAGCACGGGTGTAGATAGCTTGCTTGGAGTGCTTGACGACTGGCTTAATAACGCCATCGGACTCCAATTGTCTCAAAGCAACTCTGGCCAAGGAGCCACCAATCTTCAATCTGTCCACCAAAACAGAAACAGAGACGAACTTGAAGCCTGGGACTTCCTTCATGATTCTGTCTAATTTCTCTTGGTCCAAAATGACAAGGTGTTGGGCCTTGTCCTTAACCTTACCCTTGTTCCACTTCTTCTTTCCTTTCTTACCACCGGCCAAAGCAGCGGCAGCCTTGGCGGCCTTAGTCTGTTGAATCTTTGGTGCCATCTTATATGTTAGTATACAGCTTGAAGTGGTTCAAATTTCCAATTGTCAAAAGGAATTTCTTCAGGATGGCGCCCAGGCATATGACTACCTTCTTTTAATATTTCCGAAATTAGGAACAAATAGAATGCGAGGCTGATTCCCATTTCCCATTAGAGCGGACAAATATTTGTTACATACTTTGATTCAAGCTTGCTGATGTGAGGAGGAAGAAATCGAAATTCAATTTTTCTCGCCTTTTTTTTTTCTGTGAGAGTTCGAATGTCGCATCACGTGTATTCTGAGTCCATGTGTTCTAATTTTTGCATATAATGAAAAGTTGCGCATTGTGTGACGAAGATTGGGCACGTGCACGTGTAGCATAAGGGCAGAAGCCCTAATGGTATCAGTCGAGAATTGAGACTTTCATAGCAACTATAACAATAACGGAAATGACTAAGAGGTCGGCTGAGGAACAAATTACCAGAGAGGGCGTTAACCTTTTTGAAGACAGCAATGATGATTCCAATAATAATGCTGCCCCACCAGATATAATGGCGAAAAGGAAAATACTCCAACCGAAGGGTAGAAGCTTTCAATTTCAGACCAAACCTACGGTGGCACCTCATGTCACAAACCAGACCTTGGCCTCATCTGATAGTAAAAGCGAGAAGTTCAAGGCTTTGGCTAATAAGTTTCTAAGTTCTATTGAAAAAGTTAAATCAGATCAAGCGATTCCAGATTACAGACCAATTGCCCAAAAGTACTTAAAGTATTATCAAGAAATTGAGGGTTCTAATCATGTTCCAAAAACTTCAACTTTTGGTGTTTCTCAGCTCATTGAAGGTAATAAGAAAGAAACAATCACAAAGAGTGTGAACTCGAATCCTTTTGCAAATGTATCGAACTTGCAACAAAAAACATCCAACACTGCAGGAAAGTTTGAATCTGGCAAGGATGCCGAAGAATCCGAGGCTGACAGCGAGGATGAAGAAAAAAAGGAAATCAAAATTCAAGGACCGAAGTTTAATATGGCAAATGTGCCAACTACTAAGCATTCTGCGTTTTCTTTTGGGCAGAGCAAAACCTCCAAGAAGCCGGATTCAGATTCGGATTCGGATTCTGAAATTGAAATCAAGGGCCCGTCTTTTACCTTCAATAAGGTAATCAAGGACCCTGTTTTTAAGTTACCAGCTCACGGTGAAGATGCTACAGCCTTATCCTCTATTGATGATAAAGCTATTAAAAATGGAGCTGGAAATCTGATACTTAGTGGTTTCCCAACCCAAAGCTCTGGCTCAGAGCCATCACAGGGTGGTAAAGCACACCTGTCTGCCACAAAACTTTCTGCACCTGTTGAGTCGACCATCAATAACAAGGAGGCACAATCCACATCTACTGAAGACAAGGTGCAAGACAATTCATCAAACCAAGAAATAGAGACACCAAAACAGGGACAAACATCTACATTAGCTGGGGAAGAGAAGGAAAGTGTACTCTTTCAGGTAAAGGCAAAATTAATGTTGCTCAGAAAGGATAATGAGAGTAATCCATACCAAAGTTTAGGTGTTGGGGAACTTAAGGTCTTGAAGTCCGAGGAGGGAAGCTCACTGCGCGTTCTAATAAGAGCCGAAGGGGGCTTGAGGATCTTGTTGAATGCTCTTCTAATAAAGGACGTGGAATACTCCGTCCTCGGCAATGGATCTTTTGTAAGATTCCCCGCAGTCGACGAAAAACATCAAATTGTGACGTACGTTATAAAGGTCGGATCGTCAGAAAATGGCGGGAAACTTTGTAAAGTTTTAAACAGCGCCAAAGCCTATTAGAAGCAAAAATCTGCAGGTTATCAATGCTCATTTTAATTATGCCAATTCTTGTTTTGTGGAACTAGTCACATATATCATATATGCATATTGTTTATAAAATCCATGACAGCACATATTTTCTGGAGTGTCGGAGTTTCGTAGTATCGTTATAAGGATAAATTCCTGTGCTTCATCTCCATGTTAGACAAATTGATGTGATCGATAGAACCTTTTATTTGAATCACTATATATCTAGAAAGGGCACAATGCGACTCATGTCTTGCCACGTTTCTTCTGCTTTGCTGAACAGAAAATTAACCACTACATTCAGTATTTCACTGGGACTGATTTCTTCTTTCTTCTTCTTTGTTGAGAAAATGTCACCACGCTAAATGTCACCAATTAGTGGTTCAACTAAGCGAGAACAAGTTTGTCAGTAGTGCCTTTCTTAGCCTAGAAAAGAGTTTATATGAGACCCAGTCAATCAAAGTGAACCAAGATGAAATTGCTATTTTTCATTTTAAAATACAGACCCTTGCTACATAATTAGACCCGAGACACTAATTTCATTCGCATAACTGATCACATGGACTAACTACCTTGGCATTCCCGTAATGAAATGCGATGTACTCAAGAGAAGAAAGCTATAATTATGAAGCTTACTTCTCCAGTCACGAGGTATACGTTGAACTTCTTTCAGAATAAGGGTCAAAACTTGGCACATTCCAAAGAAGGCAAATATTGAGCGTCTTAAAATATGTATATACAAAACCTTAGTACATTATTTACAAGGGTTATTTCTGTTTTGAGTCATCCTTCAAGTTGAAAAACTTGCCCAACATCTGTCCCATTCTTTTCAATTTAGAAGGATGCAATTGATTTTCATCGATAGATTCTGTATTCTCTAGTGCTTCATCGATATCGTTCTTCCAGTCCCCATGAGTTCTTCTGGCGTCCTTATCGTTAAAAGCGTCAGCAAGGGCCTCGAGCAAAGCTGTCTGTACTGGCGTTTCTGGCGTCAAGGTTTTCACATTCAATAACACTTCCATATCCCCTCTGTTAGCCATATTCCGGTTTATTGGCACACCTTTCTCGGGTATGGTTAATTTTTTACCTGTTTGAACTCCAGGACGTAGCTTGAGTTTGATCTTTTGACCATCTATAGTGGGAACAACTACCTCACCACCCAACGCTGCCGTAGTCATTGGAACATCTTGGTTCAAAATAATGTTATTTTTTAATCTTTGGAACTTTGGATCTTTCTGGACATGCACGCGAACAATTAAATCTCCGTTTCTTGTTTGATTGTAGGCATCTTTTGTGACAAATGGCGCATCTCCTGCCCCAGGGATTCTGAGTCGCGAACCGTCAGCTATTCCACATGGCAATTCAACAGTTGTCGATTTTGGAACCTCCTCCACACCATTTCCATGACATGAAGAACATTGATCTTTTTTCTCAATAATAACACCAGAGCCATTACAAGTATTACATGTGGAGCTCATCTGGAAACCACCAATTACATGAATGCTTTGACCGGCACCGTGACATGTAGGGCATGTATTTTTCTTCTTGCCTGTTTTCAAGCCTGAACCAGAGCACGATGAGCAAGAGTCAACCACTTTATAGTTCACGTCAATTTTGGTACCGAAGATAGCATCCTTGAAAGAGATGGACTTTAGGACTTCAACGTTATCGCCGACATGTTCCGTCACAAACTGACCTCGGCCACCACTTTTGCCCTGAGCGCCTCCATTGAAAGCTTGTTTGAATAAATCTTCGAAATCAAATCCCATACCAGAAAAAGGGCTTCCCTGGTTGTAAGAGTATGGATTGCCCGAGTTACCAAAAGGATTTCCTCCTGCAAAGGGATTTGAATTTCCGTTAGCATCAAAGGCAGCACTTCCGAATTGATCATATTGTGCTCTTTTTTCTTTATCGCTCAAGAGTTCATATGATTCTTGGATTTTATGAAACTTTTTTTGGGCATCCTTTTCTTTATTCACATCTGGGTGATTTTTTTTCACCAATTGGTAGTAAGCCTTCTTTATTTCTGATGGGCTCGCACTCTTGTTCACTCCAAGAGTGTCATATGGATCGAAGTCGATCGATCTTCTTGCGGAGCTACTTATAGCACGACCGAATACTCTAGATGTTATCTTATTTGCCTTGAGCAAATATAGCCGGGGTTTTAAAGAGGGAAACATGGTGTGGAATCAAATGATAGCGCATCGAAACATGTGAAGATATAAGAGAGAGATCCACTCACTTTTGAGAAGATTCGAGAAACTCTCCGCGCACGTGACCTATATGAAGTGTACGAAAATACTAATTGCCAATTTTCTGTATAAGAAAGACTATGTAAATGAGTTAGCAAGCCTCAGATTTTATCATCCCATGACTTTAACTTCATGGTTCCATTTTCTTGGAAATTTAAGTGCATCTTGAAAGCATCTCTCAAGATGTGTGGCTCGTGCAAAGATGTGGCCTTCTTGGCGTTGAAGCAAGCCCTATCGAAATACTCTCTCAATTGGTCCTTGTAATCAGGATGAGCACATTTGTTTATAATCTCAACGGCCCTTTCTCTTGGGGCGAGACCTCTCAAATCAGCCAAGCCTTGCTCAGTAACGATCACGTCCAAGTCGTGTTCAGTTTGATCAACATGAGGAGCAAAAGGAACTATACAAGAAACTCCGGTAGGATCAATTTTGGAGGGTCTGGCAGATGGAGTGTGCATGATAGAAATTTTGGCATTTCTCAAGAAATCTCCGGATCCACCAAGACCGTTCAACATTCTTGAGCCCAAGACATTGGTAGAGTTCGCATGCGCATACATATCAACCTCGACTGGGGTGTTCATCGCGATGACACCTAGTCTTCTAATAATTTCGGGAGAGTTCGATACAACCTGAGATCTCAAACACAACTTCTTAGAGAACTCATCCCAGTTCTTATCAAATCTGTCAAATCCAGCTTCGGTCAATCTAATGGATGTTGCAGTAGCGAAATCCAAAGATCCAGAATCGAAGAAGTCCAAGAAAGAATCCTGCAAAACCTCAGTCCAAACAGTCAAGTTCTTGAATTTAGAGTTAGCCAAACCTTCAACAACAGCATTGGCAATATTTCCGATACCAGACTGCAAGGGCAATAAATTCTCGGGCAATCTTCCCATTTTTACCTCATGCTCAAAGAAATCAATTAAGTTTGCACCAATTTGTTTAGATGCCGCATCAGATGGAGTATTTGGTGGGACCTTGTCACGAGTGGTGGACTCAACGATTGCCACGACCTTTGAAGGATCCACAGGAATTGCCGTGAGTCCCACTTTGTAGTTAGCTGAGGTATGAGGGTATGGTAATCTGTGAGGTGGATTAACAGGCATGTCAATGTCATGCATTCCTTCAAAAGAAGGGGTTTTAGTATTGACTTCTATAATGATTTTATCCGACACAGAAATCATCTCTGGAGAGGCACCAACGGCAGGACCAGGAACAATTGATCCATCTTCAGTAATGGCAGTTGCCTCAATGATGGTGTAATCAAGAAGATCATTTTCTTTGTTCTTTGTGTAAAACCCGTAAGTAAGATCCTGAGGAAACATCGACAAGTGTTTGTCGAAAAACATGGTCCTACCTTCGTTAATGGCCTTAGCGATGGGTTTGCCAACTTGATGAGGGGATCTACGTAAGATCATCGAGTTATCAGCCCATCTGGATTCTTCTGGACCAGCTGAAGCGCCGACAAACAAGTTGAAAGCGAGCTTACCTTGTAAATTGTTCTTCTCAACGTGATCGACAAGCGCTTTTGGGATAGCCTTTGGGGCACCAACACCAGTGAATCCAGACCAACCTAAGTATTGGCCATGTTTGAAAAACTCAACACACTCTTCTGCCTTTCTCACTTTAGACAAGTAAGGCGCGTATCTAACTCTTTGTTTCAAAAGGGCAGACATTGTGGTTCCTCAAAGAAAAGTCGTTTGTGAAATAATGGTTTTGGTACACTGCCGATTTTGGATTAAGCGGGGAATCGTATGCAAATGTGCAGGTTTCTTCAACAAAAGATCAAAAGAATTCCCAAAAATATGTTAGTGTGCCAACAATTGAGAAATGCGATTTAACGATAAGATCGATGAAGATGAGGTTCAATAATGAACTTTTATTTATTTTTTATCGTTCTCTATAAACTTCCTGGGTGGAATAGTGGTTATGGGCTCTATTTATATAATTCCGGGGATAAACTGTGTTGGCCCAGTGTGGTCCGACAAAGGTCGCAAAGTCGGCGCATCCTCGGAAATGAGGAATAATTTTTTGTAGGAAACAAAATTTAATTGGCGGATTGCTGTTAGGATGCAGCTACTCAACAACATTTTGTCGCGCGTTTTTTCCATGCTCTCTTACCCAAATTCGGGTTTAGAAAGATTGCTTTTATATAGACATATAACCATTTTGGGAAAGGCCGCTTGGTAATAGTATTTGCTAAGTGTAAAAGGGGGTGAAATAGTTCAAAGCTCTTCTGCCTTAAAAAGACCCATCTTGTTAGAGCAATATGTTTCTTTAAAATATACCATATTGCTTTTTCAGTATGCCAAGTTTAATTATCTCGCTAAAACAGGGCGAGGAGCAAGTTGTCGCGCACTAATTTACACCAGCCCACGTATGAGAAAGAGTTGCTATTCTTTCGGAAGTATCCTGAGGAAATGTCATTAAAAAAATGATGAGATCTGAAGCAATTGTTTCGAATTGTTTTGCGTCCCAATTTAGATGCGTTTATCAACTCAAGCTAGGTCCTTGTAATTGTCGTGACATGAATCTACTCATGTTCTTAATGTCTTGGGTCTCTTCCTCCTCAGAGTCCGGAATTCTTTGCGAAGCAATTTTCTTTTTCAAACGATAATACTGTTCTGCAATCTCCCTCTCCATTACGTATTGTTGAACTTGATCTGCATCATGTAAGTCATCTGTCTCGTCATGGGCAGCAAAATCCTCTGTCTCTCGTTCAATGATCGAGTCAGCCATGATCTCGTCGTCGCTTGAATCGGATGAAAAATAGCCAACTTCGTTTGTTTCATTAGAACCGTCTTGAGTGGAATCAACGTCCTTGGAAGTTGCTAATCTCTTGGTACTCTCGACAGACATCGATTCAATCATTTTGTTCAATACTTGAAAGTCATCTAGTCTGTTAACAATTGGGCCCGCTACATTAATATCGCCATCAAAATCCCCTTGATGATACGCCTTCACTAGTATATCCATTTGGTCCATTGTATTTTGCTCTTCATTGGTCGTAGTAGCAGTAGAGAAGGACTGCGGACTTTTAAGACGCTTGTTTTGTAATTCAGGCGATTCATCTTTTGCCATAGCGACTTCAGAAGTCTCAGTCTTTACAGGCAATTTAACCTTCTGTTGAATTAATCTATCTGCAAACGCAGATCTAGGGCGACCACGCCCATTAGAGGTTTCGTTTTTCGTGTGGAAACATGATTCATCTCTGACGTCAAAAGCCTTGTCTCGAACAGGCCTTTCATCAGTCCTTTCAAATACGTCGGACATGACATCATTGGACGCCGAATCACGAGGACTCGAATAATTATCTGTACTATTCGTCACCCCATTCAATTCTGGAGAGTTCTGTTGTTCCCTAAAAGATTGTACATCTGCCAAAGGTCTGTTCACTTGCATCTTCGTTTCCTTGAATCTCAGAACCTTTTGCTTCTTGTGTTCAATACTCAGCAATTGTTTGCTCACATTCTCAATCTCTTTAATTTCGAGGGTATCGTTGAAGTGAACTCGTCTCTGTGTATTGCCAGGAGTTGATTCTTGTGCTTGTCTCAGTCTTCGGAGAGCTATAATCTCGTCCCGTAAGCGATCGCTCGCATTTGTGTTGCCAGGAAGAATCGAGGTGTCTATGCTACTCATGAAATTCGGGTTTGACTCATTATCAAACAGCTCATCATCGGAATCTTCAAAGTCATAGTCAAATTCATCACTTTCTTCTACTTCGTCATCTTCTGTGTGAAATTGGCCAGCTATTAGTTCCAATTCATAGATGCTCGTAGGATTTGACGATGGGTGAGTATCTTTCTGATCTGCTAAGCATTCACCACCTTCGGTCACGTTTTTTGGTTTTTCATGTGGATTTATTATCCCCATATCTTGAAGTAGCTCATCGATTTGGATATGATTGTCATTTTTCTCATCTCCCAATACTTGTACGTTTTCGATAGAATTCGTATTTTCAAGAGCCTGGCCGTCACGAGAATCAGGCCCCTGACTTAGAAATTTCTCTCGTTGTATGGGGAAAGGTTCATCATTTATTTTAGCATTTATCACATTCCCATCATCATCGAGAAGTTCCTGGATTTCAACAATAGGTAAAGACTGGGGTATACCGTCTTCGGGCAATGAGGCTGCACTAGTAAATTCGAGGTTATCCATAGCATTAGATTGCCTTGCTATTTCACCCGAAACTTTTGTCAACTCATCAGATAGAAGGTGTATCTGGCGCCTGATGAATACCAAAGCTTCCTGAGGCGATTTTGTCGTCCAAAAGCCGCATCCGATGTGGATGGTCACATCTTCAGTCAATTTTTTTTTCGTTGACAAGAACAGGGCGGAGAGATCGAAAAGTGCTTTCTTCTTCTCATTCAACTCAGATTTCTTAGAATTGAGAAACTTCAAATATGAAGCATTTGACTGACTGGTTTCTGGTGAAGTTTGATCCATTAGATGTGGGTTGTTTAAAGAAACTTTTGGTGATGATGATTTAGACTGTATATTTGTAGCGAGCTTACAAAAAAAAAGTGATCGGGTTCGATGGAAAGTTTTTAATAATCATTTTTGATTACGCGTTGGACAAGAAAGTTTTTCCGACGAACAAGAAAAAATTATTGGCAAATGAGAAAGAAAAAATTAGATGACATTGAATGTATTATTTCGATGAGCTTCAAAGAATGAAGTTCAGATTTTATCAAGAAATATAGGGACTCTCAGCGTACTGCAGAAATAACTGCTTTGATGGTCTCGATTCCTCGATTCACGTTTGATTTGCCGTTTTATATGCTTCGAAAATTCATAATTAAGAAGCTTGCTAGTGATAATTTTGCCTAATGGAAAATTGTTTGTGGCCCATGATTCTTTCAGTAAGAGTAGGCATTCTGAGGGTGCTTTTATACTGTATAAGCTAGTAGCACCACGATAATATATTTCCTTTTCATGTATTTCGACTCTGAACACAGCAGAACAATCGAAACAACTCTTCCTTACCTAATTTGGATTTGGCGAATGTCTGAAATATATGGAAATATATTTATTAAACAGGGTTGAATGATTGATTATCCAATTACTGACTAAATTTTGAAATAAAAACCGTTAGCACGGACCTTGAGCTTAAAATTCAACCAATCAAACAATTTCTCTTCTATCAAGCTTTATTTAAAAAGAAAATTTTCCGAAAATATGTGTTATGTAACTAATGGGTGATAATTTTTACAGTGTAGCTCTTTTAGAGCACCATCTTTATCTGCATATAACGAATGACACACGATAAACAAGTCAAGTGGACGGAAATGCAATGCGTGTTGCCACAATTCTTCTGGTGATTACACGAGCCTTAGTCGGATTTTAAATTTCCGCTTGTCAAGATAGAATCTATAATGCCACCATCTCAACTTAAAATCCAACTGAACGCGTTGGAAAGGCTTATAAAAGAAAAGAATTTATATTCTAGGGACGCGGAAAGTGAGGCGCTTCGCCTACAGGAGATGAAAGCAGAAATGGTTGATGTTTATGATATCAAAAAGCAAGAAGAGGTCCTTCGAGAATCAAACAGGATGGTGCCTGAGATCGAGGCAAAAATAGAAATTTACAAAAGAAAGCTTTCGGAATTATTGGCAAGTTATGAAGGTGATGAAAATTTGGATGATGCAAAAGACTTGCTTAACAGATGTTGAGTGTATAAATTGAAACGTTTAGTGCTCATCAGAAGAGCTTCCATCTTCGTCAATCTCTGAACCACGCTCAGCCTCCATTCGATCATAGAAATCCTTGTTAGTTATCCATCTTTCGTGTATATCGATAATATCACTGGATGCGCTCCAACCGTTACGAGTAGCCTGACTCCAAACCAGGTCACCACCTACTTCTGTGCTTCCGTATGAATACCCATTAGCCTTGTCTATTATTTGAAGAAGATTGATCATTGTCTGTTTATTTTCAATCGCAAGCACTTCAAAAGATACAAGATTATAATCCTCGATAAGTTCTGCAATCATCTCAGAAAGCCGAACATAGTTTTTGCCTAATATTGATGGAGATTCTTCTTGTAGAAATTTTCCAAGATAAGTGAGATCCTGAACCTCAGTATAATAATCTAGCCTCATGGCTAATTTTCCGTAGGATTGAAGCTTGTCGATTTTGGATATCACGTTGATATGAGGCAAATCCAACTGGAGCATGGACCGCAAGCTGAGAAGTAACACAGACACATACAGTGATGGGCTCGTTAAGTAGAGAGAATCTACCAAAGACACAACACATAACCTGGCATCTGCTTTCTTTTCAAGCCGCTTAAATATTTTGAAGAACGCATTATGATGTGTGAATAGCTCAACCTGTCCTGGACAATCAAATAATAAATAGCTGTCTTCACCTAAACCATCCCATGCAGCCATAATAGAGTCCAAGGCATTTTCACTGAGACTTTCTAGAGCGAACATCAAACCTCCATTGGGTCCAAGGTTTTGACTTTGCATGACGTCTTCCACGCACACATAGTCACGAATATCAAACGAACACGAAGGGTACGGTAAATTTGCGTTTGCCGGATCAAGGTTGATGATTGTACATTTTCGACCTATGGCCGATAAGAACTGATACATTCCATGACAATATGTAGATTTTCCACTTCCTGGTGGTCCTATAACCACTTGACCAAACATAAGGTTTAAGATAGCCCAAGAGATGCACCAAATATTCTTATGTGGTGCGCGCACTAAACCTGGGAGGCGAACAAATCCCAGCTTCAAGGACGAGTGTATCAGGTCCAGAGACCAAGAAATAATGAGTTCAAACGTCAAAGAAAGCACATTTTTAGAAAAAACTGTCACAGTTTCCCCTCTCGTTTTGCTTTCTGTAGCAGACCACTATGATAGAGTCGCCAGAGATTCTAGAAAAAGGGTTGTGGGTGTTCTTTTAGGTGACAGCGCAACAAATGTTATAAAGGTAACCAACTCATTCGCCATTCCCTTTGAGGAAGATGAAAAGAACTCGTCAGTTTGGTTCTTAGACCATAATTTTATCGAGTCAATGACAGAAATGTTCAAGAAAATAAACGCAAAAGAAAAGCTCATTGGCTGGTACCATTCTGGGCCAAAACTCAGAGCTTCTGATTTGAAAATCAATGACGTGTTTAAAAAGTTCACGGCCAATCCTTTGTTGGTAATTGTTGACGTGCAACCTAGATCCGTTGGAATCCCCACTGATGCGTATTTTGCAGTTGATGATATAAAGCACGATGGCTCCAAGGCAGAGAGAACCTTTGTGCACATACCATCTTTGATTGAGGCCGAGGAGGCCGAGGAGATAGGGGTAGAGCATTTATTACGGGATATAAGGGACCAAGCGGCCGGTAATTTATCCCTTAAAGTGACCGAGAGATATCAGTCATTATTGGGGTTGCACCAGAAATTACGAGAGATCGCCGGCTATCTCAAAAAGGTGAACGAAAATGAACTCCCCTTAAACCATTCGATTTTGGGAAAATTGCAGAATGTCTTTAACTTACTTCCAAATTTGTCTCGCGGCGCTGGTGAATCCGACAGACTCTTCGAATCTTCCTCTGAAAGGGTCGAGAATACTTCAAGTCCGCTCGCGACGGCTTTTACGGTCAAATCAAATGATGAGATGATGATGCTTTACATTAGTACATTGGTTAGATCCATCATCGCTTTTCATGATTTGATTGAAAACAAGTTGGAGAACAAAAAGTTGAATGAGAAAAAGAAGGAAATCCATGCGTGATTGGAATTCAATAGAGGAGCGCGGTTGGTTGCACACCTCGCAAGTCGTGCGCTTTTTGCCATGGTGAAGATAGTCTTAAGATCAACACCAACTTCATCTCACATGAAAGAATACGTGATGTTTTATAGGTTGGCGTATACAAACAAATTGAATTATGCTTCGAATTATAACTTCTTCTTTTCAAACGCAAAGAAAGGGCTTAAACTAGATCAAAATTTCATACCTAATTCATCCTTGCTAGGGCTGAAAAAGTTCAAAATAGAATTCGAAAATTCTCAGAGGACATTCGCCAACTCAACCAGAAAGAAGCTTCCATCCACATTTGAACACCCAAATCAAAATGCTCTTTGTTACCAAGAAACAGGACATAATCTTTCAGATATTACTCAAAATGTGTCCATGAATAAGCAACGGCACCCTTTCGACTTACGCGTTAGAGAAAAGAAAAGAAAAGATGAAATTCCAAAGAACTCGGATCCTCTGGACACGTTGAAACATTTGGTGAAATTAACCAAGCCTAACCTCACAATTTTGGTTACTTTGAGCTCAATATGCTCCTACGCAATCTCCCCAAATTCCTTATCCGTTGCAGAATTAGCATTCTTGACCGTTGGAACTGCTTTGTGCTCGGGCTCCGCAAATGCAATCAATATGGGAAGAGAGCCAGAGTTTGATAAGAAAATGAGCCGAACATCCACTAGACCCGTGGTAACAGGAAAACTTACAGCCAATCAAGCCTTTACTTTTGCTGCTCTGACCGGAATTTTAGGCTCTCTTGTTTTATATGTGGGTGTAAACCCGACGGTTGCCTTTTTAGGTCTCTTGAATATCGGGCTCTATGGGTGGATTTACACTTCACTTAAGCGATACTCAATTTTAAATACTTGGGTCGGTGCTATAGTTGGAGCTATACCGCCCCTCATGGGCTGGGCTGCGTCAACATCGTTAACTCATCCTGGAGGATGGTGCTTAGCGGCGCTTTTGTATGCATGGCAATTCCCACACTTTAATTCCTTGTCTCATAATGTTGCTGATCAGTACAAAGGGGCCGGGTACGTTATGACTGCAGCGGAGAATCCAAAACTCAATGCTCGCGTGGCTTTGAGATATTCTTTGCTCATGTTCCCAATTTGTATCAGCTTAAGTTACTTTGGTGTAACTGACTGGGTGTTTCCTTTTGATTCGGGTCTTGCTAATATCTGGCTTACTTTATTTGCTTATCGCTTTTGGAGACAACAACGCGTAAACCACACAAAGAACTACACTCCTTCTAGAGATGATATTCAAGTCGCAAATTTGCAAGCAAAAAAGCTTTTTTGGTGTTCGGTATGGCAATTACCTGTCGTTTTAGTGTTGGCGATGTTACATAAAAAGGGCCAATGGGATCGCTTGTGGGCATACTTGGGGTGGAAAGAAGATAAGATTGCAAGTTCAAGTCGTGCCTAGTCACGTATATTTAATATGCACATGTATCGGAGGACGCATGTTTGTGTTTCCATATACATGCTCTCTTAGAATTTGAACAGTTTTATTTTTTTGACATTCAGAGATGAATTAAACTAGTTGAGCTTCTGTTCAAAATCTACTGCACCTCGCATTGTTCGTTGAAGTCCGGTACATGGTCTTAGCATAAACTTACACTGCTTTGATGGCCTCCTTGGTTTGAATTACTCGCTCAACATAAGAAACTGACCGAGTTTTAAGCTTGATCAAGGTTATATTTTTTATCAATGATTAAAGCGGTATGCATTTCTGAAGATTAGCCCGGTTACCGCGTTCATGAGCGAGGAATGTCTAGAATGTAAAGGGTATGTATAAATAGAAATTATTCGACAAACATGAAATCCAGAGCTATTTAACTCTTGAGAATATGTTGGATGAGTTTCATTGTTACATAAAAGCCACTGGAATGCACGATGAGGATCGCCAACATACTCTGTAGAACAAGGAGTATAGCTACGGGCTAAACTCCGGGGTAAAAAATCGTTTTATGAACCATATCAAAATACCGAGATTTTTACAGTCAGATCTCTATTCTATATCAAAGAGAGAGTGAAATAAAAAGTTAGAATAAAATAAAATAAAATAAAAACAGAAAGAGGGTAAAAGTACATTATAGCGATTGCTATTTCCAATACTACATCGTGATTGTGTTCATTTTGGGGTTAGCTTGATGTGGCCAAGATTTTATTAAGTGAGTTTTTTTTTTAGGATAAACTACAATCCTAAAATCACACATTCTTCAAAAAAATTATAAACTACTTCTTGGTAGGGTAAATTCTTTCTCCTTCAAGGCTGGAAGCAGAAATTCATTTATAAAAGTAACGCCGGCCTCTTTCCGAAGCAGACACTTGGTTGGTGTCCTCTACATCTCCATAATGTATTGAAATTGTGCCGTGAACAGAGTTAGATCTCTAAACCTAATATTTCTGTATGAGGTGAAAAAGATTTTTCAGTTTCAAAAACTGTGGGCTTTCCTTAATTTCTATTTAGTGATCAATAAGAGATAATTCAAGTTTTTATGTACCTGCGTAAGTGGATATCACTTTACCATAAATTTGGTGTCAGTATGTCAATCAAATGAGTATCACATAATTTTCATAAACTTTTTTTTTGTTTTCATTTCTTTCCATATTTTGTACAACCCTATACTATTGTTAGTACTCTTTCCAAACATAGAGGAATTTTCTTTTAAGGTTGTACTTGTACCGCCCCTCACAGTTTTTTATCATCCCAAAGTGTAACAGTAACTTGCCTAACTTCGCCTGCTCCATTACGTCCTGCATATTGTACACTGAGGCTTGTCAAACAAGAAAACGCTGTACTCCGTTGGCGGGAATCTAATTTCCTTCCCAAAACACAAAAAATTCACCATTGCAATGCCAATCAAATCCCTCGAATCATTTTTATTCGAGAACAAACTTGTTAACACAAGTTCGATCGAAATCTTACAAAATGCTACAATTGGAATAGACGTGGAACATTACTTGAGCAGAATCTACACTTTCAAAAAGGAACAATTTTTATCAGGAATAGGAGGCGTTCCATCTTCATTAAAGCAATACATTCAATCCGACTTAAGCGTTTTTGAAGAATCAAACATCAGACCTTTATTTGTTTTACCAGGACTTAAAATCAATCACTTTCAAAAAAAATATCTGACCAACGAATTATCTCCTCAGGAGCAACATTTGGACGCGACTTGGGCAAGATTGCAATCAAAACAGGCCACTTCTGGCGGGAATTCTTTTGGATTTAATGGGGACTCATTCAGATTTAATCTTGACCCATTGCCAATTAAACCAATGTTGAATGACCTCGTCAAGCTTTTTATTGAATGTGGTGTTGACTACATGATCAGTCCATACGATGCGTCATTCCAGTTATCGTATCTTTACTCGAGCAAGGTCATAGACTGTATTTATGGGTCAACTGATGTTCTTGTGACAAATATTGACAAATTTATTTTGGGAATGGAGTTTCAATCTAAAGATTTTAGATTCGTGGACAAGCAAAGAGTTTTGAATGAATTAAACTTGACTGAAAGGCAATTTTTTGACTTAAGTATCATGGTTGGATGCTCTGCTCAGCCAGAGACTTTCTCAAACTTCCCACCACTTCCGAAGATATCGCCAGTTTCCCCTTTCCCGCAGATGAACTACTTCAGAATGGCCTTGGATATTTTATTTCAATACGCCAGCGTCAGTGGACCACCTGTCGACCTCTTTGCTTATGTTTCAAACCTTAACGATCAATACTTACTTGATTTGTACTATAGGGGACATGCGGCAATTAAGTTTATGCCAATCATGAACACGGATGGGTATGTGGAATTGTTTGGAGTTGAAATGTCGAAATTGGGCTACAGTGGTAATAATGATCTTTTCAGAAACACACTGTCAAACACCAACAAAGACGAGGAAAAGGGTGATAATGGGGGTATTTGTGTACCAACAGAACTTCACTCTGTTTTATCCCAAAGGTTACCGCCAGAAATTTATTTCTATCAATCCTTAGGATTACTTCCTTTGAAGCTTCTTGAATCCATAACTTCAGGAGAATGTGCAGTTCGGCCGCCTCTTGCAACTGGAAATGGCAATGCTTATAAAACATTGATAAGTTCTAAAAAGCTCCAAACTATTTTAGACTTCCAATTTAATTTGATCACGCAACTACTTGCAAGGTACTATCAGGTTAAGAGAATTGAAGTCAATTATTGGTTCCAAAAGGAACCTTTGTACCTCAATAACCGCTTGGAACCCTCAGTATCTGCTCGTCTCCGTGCTGCACGTTCATGCCAAATTATTCACGGCATTTCAAGTTCTATATGGTCTGTTTTTCAGAATTTCTCATCAGAGACAGACAGTTCAGTTGTTACAGGAGAAAAAGACCTAGTTTCGACATCTTTCCGGCGAGCATTATTTTTGATGCAATTCTTGGATGAACAAGGAAATTTTAGTGGGGCTGGTAAGATAATGAAAAGATTTTGCGAGGAGAACGCAGGCCTTGATGATAAGTTTCTTGAAGGTTTATTTTTGTTGTTGATATTTTTTGAGTCAGAGGGTCTAGAGCTGATTACACCTGATGAAAGTTTTGGAAAGTCTGCCAAAGGTTCAAAAGACAATTTTGCAAATGTTGAATTGAACTCGGATGAGGTGAAACAGGTCTTTCTCATATCCAGAATTTTCTCTATTCAAAAATTCAATATTCACCCAATCAATTATCAGGGCCCCATTTCCCGGAGTTTACTAGCTTTCAGGAGCCATCTCAAAGTTTTTCATGAAATGGTACAAAACTCTTTGCTTGTGTGCTTTGTTGATTTAATTGTTAGGGACGAAGAATTTAAATCAACAAATCTAGCAAAAGAAAAGTGGTGTGAAATTCTTGATCGTGTGCCCTTTTATAAAGATTTGAACAACACTCTTTTGGGTGTGATATCTGAGATCTACTTCAGTACATGTCTCAAGGTGGCAAAATCGGGCACCACCGCTGATCAATGCATCGAGAAGAGCAAAGACCACTTGATGGATTTTGTCTTTCAAGTCGGTAAACCTTCTCACAATATTAATTTGAACAGTGTGAACAGTGTAACTCCGGATCAGTTTAAATCGGATTTTTACGACGGTGTCAAGTTTTGGAACTTGTTCAAGCGTTTGGCCGCTATTTCCATAGAGATTGAACCGTCTTTTTTTTCCGCGTCGGACCAAGAGGTCATTAAAGGAGCAGACAGCATTGTGCAAAAGTACTCGATAGTTTCTACCCAGTAGTGTTGCAAGCTCTTGTCTATGCTTCGTTTCTTTTATTGAATTTTCTTTTTATTAAACTTAATGTGTTGCTAGACATATAGAAAAATATTGTGCAATTAGGAACTTCGAATTCAGTACGGGGGTCGGGCATCCATTTTTGAAGCCTAGCTTGCGCGCGTTCAACCAAATGCACAGAGCTTCACCGTACTCTCATGATTATAAGTACAATTTTCTCTAAAGATCATGTCTCTCCACGCAAAAAAAATATTAGCTTTCCACCAAAGCGCCCGCTATTTCAGTCCAGGTCGCATAACTTGCATCGGAGTCTCAAAAAACTCATCGCCAACAGTAACAGGAAATGGTCCATTCATTGACTTGCCACGCCTTGGCCCTTTCAGCGGTCATGACAAGGGTCTAAGTCTCCAACTTCCCCAAGGGTCTTCTATAAGTTCTCGATTAGATTCTATGATTTACTTGAGTAATGATTTTGAAGGACTCACTCGTAACATCAAGACTTTATGCGACAAAATATGGTACCAAGAAGTTAAACTGAGTGGGTCAAACACTTTACTATATTCCTTTGATTTATCTGAATGTTCTAATCTTGCATTGGTTGAATCTAAAAAGGGGGAAGTCTGGAAATTGAAAAACTCTGATCATTTGGCTGGATGGGCAGGTTATGATTTGCAATTTCAGGAAACGAATACCGATTTCAGATTGAAAGGACATGGATTTTTTGTCGCACGCGGATCGGGCATTCTATACCAAATTGAACTTAAAGAGGGTCAACAAGTTCTAGTTAGAACTGATTCTTTGATTGGAACATCGGGAAATTTTCAGAGTAATTCTTCGAGATTATTAACACATCACTGGGCTGGTCCAAGTATTTTGCGTCGGGTATGGCGCGTAATTCAATCTCTACACAAAGATGGGTATTGTCTACATGAAAAACAACACTCGAGTAAGAAATTGGGTTGGAATCTAGAATGGAAGTCAAATTGGTTGCTCAATTGGATAAATCAGATATCTATAAAATTACGCTCCAAAAAAATTAGCTGCTACCATAATATTGAGGGGCCAGGAGTGGTGATCGTCCAAAACAATGTTTCATAATGAATTTAAATGTCAAATGTTGTCATCAGACTGTAGATAGCACAGCTCTTTTTTGAACCGCATCGCTTGCTCTGAACCCATTTAGTAAACAATGTATACTGTCATCTCGAGTCATGAAACATGAATCTAATTCTCCTCTCTTGCCCCGGGGAGTGGAAATTTTTAGCAAAAGGAAATGCTAACGCTGTTTATCGTTACCAAGGCCCTCAAGAATACTTCAAGCGGAAGGTATTGCGCTTGAGATTGAATAAACCAGCGGAAAACTACATCTCTACTCTAGAATTGAACGAATTTGTGAAATCTCATTGCGAGAAGCACTTTCCAGAGAATATCATTAATTCGGAGTTGGTAAAATTGAGTCAAGATTTCTTGTCCCAGCTAGAGACTCAAAATTTTAAGTTAATGGCCTCTGAAAAGTACGGTTTTCTTTTGGATGATATGCTTTTTGGAAATTTTACAAGCTATGATCTATCAAAGAATTGCAAATTGCACGTGAAATTTGTGGACGGAAACAAACCTGAATCGATCAATTCAGTGATTTTAGAATTGAAGCCGAAATGGCTTTACGACAACAATACCAATTATTGCCGAAATTGCTCTCTTTGTCGACTAAGAAAACTGGAGAGGCATTTCTGTCCGCTTGACTTTCTCAGTGAAAGTACAATCGAAAGGGGTCTTGATGATCTTTTATCCAAAGTGCCGAAAGAGCTATTCAGCATCACCGAGGAAGACGGTCATTTCAAATTGAGGAAATTGCTTCGAAATTATTTATCTTATCCGAATAATATTTTCCAAACACTTAAGTCATTACAAGCATTAAAGACAAGAAGCGATTGGATTTGCAATGTTAATACCAAGGAGGATGTTTCTGAAGAACTTTTGTTTGTGATGACTATGAGAGATGTTGGAATATTCCTAAAATTTGAAAAATTTTCCCAGAAAGAGAACAAAGATCGTTGTGACCATAATATCACAATTATTGATGGCGAAATTGAATATATTACGTCATCGTATATTTATGATTTGGATCTTAAGCCTAGGGGTAAGTACGAGCATTGGAAAAATACTGACGTAGCTCTACAAACCTACCGAAATTCTTATGATGAAAATTGGAGATTTTGTGCCAAGGCTAGCTAGTAACATCCAAAAGGTAAATAGAAGTTCCTTGAATCGCTTAAGAATGAACGCATCACCAAACATCTTCTTGGTATCTGTTTTGAACTTTCAATGACCGCACCAAATCAGAAGCTTTTTCTAGAGAAATAGATCTTTCATCAGAAATGATCCGCACGAGGGTGTTTTGTACATCCCTAGCCATTTTCGATGCATCTCCACAAACATAGACAAATGCGCCTGCCTCAAGAAGTTTGTTCAAATCTCTAGCTTTCGATATCATTTTGTCTTGAACGTAAACCTTCTGATCTCCTTCGCGCGAAAAAGCGACATCCATTTCGAAAGAGTCTCCAAGCACTCGAGAATATTCAGGCCATTCGTCACGATAAAGGAAGTCTTCATCACTCTTTCTGCAACCATAGAATAAAACGGTTTTTCCGAGTTTGACGTTCTCGGCAGCCTTCAAAAGGGCGACTCTATCTCTTATAAAAGCTCTCATAGGCGCAATTCCAGTACCTGGTCCAACAAGGATAATTGGCGTTGAAGGGTTCGAAGGTAATTTGAAAGTTGATCTCCGAACATGCACAGGCAATTTATAACTCTCAAACTTACCTTTAGGTCCTTTCAAGTCATAGGTTGAATATCTCCTATCGCCACCCCCATTTTGAGTCACCTCGATATCCTTCAACAAGTTAGTGGCAACACCAGTAACGATATGATCTCCCTCAGTCTCTGCTTCTACGACCGCGGTAACGTGAATCGCAGATTTTTCGCTCAAAGACGACGACGAGATAGAGTAGTAACGAGGTTGCAAGCTCGCAATAAGCTCGACCAAAAACACAAATGGAACGCTACTCCAAGGTGCCCCATTAGAGATTTTCAAGAGAGCATCAGCCAAATTCAATTTCTTGTTGTGAATTCTTTCAGCAAAATCCAACTTGTCAGATCCCAATCGCAATGATTCCAACTTGGCGGCTTCCGTTGGCGCGAAAGGAGCAATGGATTTCAAAGCTTGCCTAGAAATAGGACCGGAAATTTCAAAGTGATGTCTCACAACAGCACCATACGTAATGGGTGTAGGAAATGGAAGTTGAACTGTGGAATCAAGTTTTTTCAAAGAAAAAACACTGTCCTTTTTATGCTCCAAGTTGAAGCATTTCATAAATTTGCTGACGTCCTCATTCGAATTCGAAGGCCAAATTGCAAGATGATCACCGGTAGTATACTTCAAATTAGATGGAGATATATCAAATTCCACGTGCACACAGGAACGTTCCTTACTTGAAAACAACTCCTTTGTTTTTGAAACCTGCGCCAAGTAGGGATGCAAGTGATCAAATGGGCCTCGGGTGATTTCTTTCGTATTTCCAACATAAGAACTATTTGGTTCTCCATTGGAAACAGCTTCATCAGAAGACACGAGAGAGATTTCCTCAACTAATTCAAATGAAGGTTCATACTTCAGTTCGTGCTCCTCTAAATTGACATTGTGTTTTAATGAATCAAAACATTCTTCCTTCCAAGCCAAAAAGTCCTCATCCATTGTTCCTAATCCATCGTCACCTTGACCATATGGGGCGAACCTCTCTGCGCCAAGTAGCTCAAGTTTATCGTTTAATTTCGAGCCCATTGCATTGTAGAACTCATACGTAGAGTTTCCCAAACCAAAAACAGCGTACTTGAGGTTTGGCATTTGATCTGCCTCATTTTCAAGCCAGTCAAAAAATTCAACAGCGTTATCAGTAGGTTCACCCTCACCGTATGTTGCTACCATGAAAAATAACAAGCAGTTTGGATCCAAGTCTTGCAAGCTATCATAGTCGTAATCGGCCAAGTCACCAGTCAACACGCTCAAGCCAAACTTCGAGTGCAATTCCTTAGCTAGCTTATGTGCATAATCTTCAGCAGTACCAGTTTGTGATCCATAGAATACCACGCAGTTTTTTCCGTTTTGCCTCAATCTTACTAAAATATTCCTCTCGTCCTCGCTTCTCCCCGCTACGAGGCCGGCGGAGCTTGAGCCATCAGAACCAAAAATGTGGTCCTTCCCAAAATAATAGGCAACAGCCAATGCAAGTACAGAAATTACAATGCAATCCAATTTGTCCAACATTATGCACTTTAATATGTATTCTTTTCTTGTTGGCAGGGTACTTGTGTGTTACTGGAAAGCGAATGCGAAAGGACCGCCTCGACAAACGATTTATCCGAGGTGCGTCGTATACGTCGATTGAAGAGTTCACAAAGAAATCAGCAAAAATAGCAGCCTCGAAAAAAAAAATGAAATGAAATAACAAATATATCAAGAAGGATTTCATTTAGCTCAACATGACATAATTTCTTTCAGTATAAGATTTTAACAAGATTCCAATATAAACAGCTTTAGGGTATATGCTCCTGCAGAAAACCAATATGCTGTAAGATGTTTTTCCAGGTGCTAAAGTTGACCGAAGTCGGACTTTTCCCGGGTTACATGTTAAAAAAATTAATTTGGGCGTGGCTTTTGTATTTACCTATCAATATTTTAGTCATTCGTTAGATGGCAAGCTATTCTTTGAATTTTACCATAATTTATGTCGAAGAATCCAGAGACATTTCCTCTAGAGCGCCATTCAAGGGGGTGTCTTCCCTGGAAACGGGAACAAATTCTGGGAAACAACGCTTGATTGATTCAGTTATCTTATCCTCAACGCTATCATTGAGAATTTCGAGAAAGAACTCATAAATGGTTTGAGGCTCAAACTCACGCTTGCTTCGTTCCCCCAATGAATACTCCACGATGCCACCAGATTGCTGCTCAGCTACACCTGATGAAGCCTTCTTTATATAGTCTCTCCTAGCCAAATCCCGTAAAATGTCCTGAATTGGTTTATTGAACACGGGGGTGGGTATACTTAGATTACTCGAGATTCCGAAATCAGATAAACTTCCTATAAGTTCGGCCTCACTTGCCTTATTTTCACTCAATACGATCATTGAAATGATCAACAAAGTAAGACCTCCCATAATTTGCTCTGGCGTATTAACAATTATTTGATTTCTCTTGGATTTCGGCATGAGAGACATAATGGTCAGTGCCGTTGACTGGGTGTCATCGATATTCTTGTCAGAATCCCATAGTTGATAAAGAATTTTATTAGACTCTGGTTCAAGGTGCGTTGCTAGGATAACCTCATTCCCAAATTGTTTTAGCGACAAGCCGTAAACAATCTCCAATTCTCTCAGTACAGCAGAAAGCCACACTTTAATGCTATCCTTGGTATTCAGTGCTTGAAGAATGGAGTTGACGTGCTCATTTCTTATTTTCAAATTGCGGGAGTTTTTTGCTAGGATCATTCTTATGATATCTGCTATCACTTCTTGTTTATGGGTATGTGAAACTTCATCGGAGTTGCTTACTTCCTGATCTTGAAATTCGTTATTGGCCTCTAGCTCTGAAAAAGTTCGTTTAGCCATCGATTGTGGTAGATAACGAATAAGATAAAAGACGCGACAGGAATTATGGCCGGTATCAAACAAAGAATCTTCGCAATGCGCGTATATTTTTGAAAATAATTAGCGCTTTAAAATCAACGAGTAAAAACCTTTACCCGTAAACACGCAAACCCAAGTTTTCGTTTTAGTGTGTTCACAAATACTAGGCTTATTATTATTATTATTATTATTATTATTATTATTATTATTATTATTATTATTATTATTATTATTATTATTATTATTATTATTATTATTATTATTATTATTATTATTATTATTTTTAATAAACAGTTGAATTACAGTTTTCTTTTTTTTTAAAGAAACAATTGTATTACAGGACGCCGCTATAAGAACGACACAAAAACTATAAAAAAAAATAGAGAAAAACCTGAAAACACATCTGGATAGAGTACGGATTAATGAAGTTATCCAGCTCTCCCGAGCCCTATACCTTCCTCCTTACTCTAGCCGCTCTGTAGATCACGTCACCCTATCCGAACCTTAGTATGTTCCAACATCTTCTTCATTTGCCTATGCAGAAGAGGTTTTAAAGAAACTATTTTTTTTTTTTTTGCGCTTTTTCCATTCCAATTTATGAAGAGCTTTCCAAAACTTTTCCCAACGGCGCTTGCCCCGAGCCTCCGGACATAAGTCCAAAAAATGCTGAGGCATCACATGCGGAAGTGCTGCTTGCTTCCTCTTACTCAAAGAAGTGAAATTACTCGGATGGCATTATAAAGATGAAACCGCTATAAAAAAGACACAAACCGTATAAGTGGATATTACATCTTTGGCGAAATGTTTTATCAGACAAAAATGGTTGTATAGTGTAGTGGTTATCACTTTCGGTTTTGATCCGAACAACCCCGGTTCGAATCCGGGTACGACCTTACTAATTTCTTTCTTATTTAATTTTTTACCTTTGTGAGATTGAGTAACCGTCGAGTTAGTGAAACTAAAACTAACTTTTTGGATTTTACGCAGACTATGCACAATATCATCAGCGACTAGTGCCATATCCTCAGTCTTACCTTTGGTCGGAAGAGTTGATATACTTGGGTCTTACGCTAGAGGGGGTAGATTGGAAGAGGTTTATTTCAAAGTTACCGTTCATGACATTGAAGCAAGGATCCATGTATCTTGATTGATTATCAGGGCTATTCGAACTAATGTCTTTTTATCATCCAAAACGGCATATAAATATTTGGTTCAATGCATGAATAAGCAGCAACTCAAGAAAATGGATGCAAGCATCCATGCAGTTTTCAAGGGTATCAGTACTGTAAAATTTATGAGAGTCCTAAACAGGGTGGCTATGGTGTGTTAGAAATTGTCACTCATGTGGAAGGGCATCGAGCTGCAGTACTCCTTTCAAATTTGAATGATGATCTGGATTGGTATACCAAATACTTCCGCTTGAAACTCACTCATCATATGGCAACGAATGGAAGAAGGGGGACACCTATTGCTTGGTCCAAAGGGCTCCATGTGGCGGACTTCTTATTGGAAAGGCCAGGTAGATTTTTCAAAAATCTTAAACGAACCTTTACGTCCATAGAGATTTTTTATCTTGAGGCATGGAAAAAGGTGGTTCCGAGATCATGGATATATGAAATTTAGTTCCACTGCTCTTATGCTCGGTAAGTTTGGGTTAGCATGGCTTATTATATCAAACTAAAACGTATCACTATAAATTAAAGTTCACTTATTATTGGTTAGTTTACTGCCAGATAATTGGATTCCCCCGTCGTATGTGGCTACATCGAGGAGTGAGAACGGTTTTTCTTTAACGGATGAGGAAGAAAAGCAATGCCATCCGAGCAATTTCAATTCTTTGAGTAAGAAGAAACAAGGAGCACTACCGCCTGTGATGCCTCAGCATTTTATGGACTTATGTCCGGAGGCTTGGGGAAGCGCTGATGGGAGAAGTTTTGGAAAATTCTTCATAAAATTGAATAGGAAAAGCGCAAGGATTTTCATCATTCTAATTTTGGATCATATGTTCGAATGCATGGTACTCGTCGACCACTACCTGGTTTTAAGTGACATCTTTGCTTGAAAGAGGTGTCCACACTGTCCGCCAAGTTTATTGTTCCAGGCGCAGAGAGGCCAATGGGGGCAATGTTCTTCAACCTCTTCTGAATAGCCAAATGAAGAAGATGTTGGAAAATGTTAGGGTACGGATGGGGTGACATGATCTACTGAGCGGCCAGAGTAAGGAGGAAGGTATAGGGTTCGGGAGAGCTGGATAACTTCATTATTCTGTACTTTATCCGGATGTGTTTTCACGTTTTTCTTTATATTTTTCTAGTATTATAGCGGGTCCTTATAATACCTTTTTTTAAAATTAATTGGTTTATTTAGACCATCAAAAAAAACATAGGTGGCTCGGGCTTCTGAAAACTTAAGAACTCTTAACTAGTTTGTCAGAGTCGTATTTAGGGCCTATATTGTCAGGCAACACGACGCGTTGAACGTTGTTGCTCGCTTCCTTGCTGGATATACTATTGATTCAGTGGGAGGTGCCCACCATGATTCGATCACATAAATATTCTTTTAAGACAACGCAACGATTTTTTATTGGGGGGATGTCCAAAAAACAAATTCTCCGTTTGTTGATGGTTTAAATCTCATATTTCATTTTAGCGAACGTACGATTTTGAGAAAGTTTTGAAATTCAAAG